>ONZH01026576.1:0-297836 GCA_900303285.1 Rhinella marina | reverse complement strand
CCGTCATTTTCTGCCACCTTCTCGGGCTTCAGTGTTCCCTCCTAGTGGTGTCCCTTCAGCAATTTCTAGGAAAAAAAGCCACCGAAGCCCAACTTATAATCCGGCGGTTATAGAGGACAGCCTCCCTGAGGATTTCAGATTTTGGACTGCCCAGAATTGTCAGTTGGTAGGGATGTGGAACAGCCTAATTAGCAAAAATGTGTTGTGGAGGAGTCTGATGAGGAATCTGATGTGTTAGGCCGGAGGACCTGTGAAGCGGAGGAGGATTTGAGCTCAGAGGAGGAGGGTGGTACTAGTAGTGGCAGCAACAGAGGGCAGAGGCAAGTTAGGCCCAGGGCTAGTGCTTCCCTGGAAACTAGCGAGACCCCAAATATAGTGGGGCCGGCACCAGGAAGTGAGTGTGCGAGAAGCTTGGCCAGCTGTGGAGGGCGCACGTCGGGTGTGTGGAAGTATTTTACCACTCTGCCGGGGGATAGCAGTATGGCCACATGTAATTTCTGTAAGCAGAAATTGAGCCGTGGGAAAGCCGCAAATGTTGGGACCACTGCTCTGTGGAACCATTTAAAGCGGCGTCATGCCGGCAATTTAGAGCAGCCCAATAATAGTAAAGAGCTGGTTACTTCTCTGGGGGTCCCTTCTGTCAGGCAGGCCACATCCAGGGTCATAGCTCAGCCCGCATCCCGGGGTGTAAGTAGTACATCCACCTCATCATCACCCAGTGCGTGCATGTCTCCACCTCCTCTCATTCGGCAGCCGTCCATTGCCGAGTGTGTGGCCAGGAAGCAGTTTTACGCCACAAGTAATCCGACAGTGTGCAAACTGAATGGTCACCTGACAAAGTTGCTGGCTGTGCAGTCTCTTCTGTACCAGCTGGTTGACTGCCCAGCTTTTAGGGAGCTAATGGCTTACGCTCAGCCACTCTGGCAGGTCCCTAGCCGGCATTACTTTTCAAACAAAGCTATCCCCGCCCTTTACTCCCACGTGGCAGAGAATATTGGACGCTCCCTGCAGCTGTCTCTCTGCAGCACGGTGCACGTCACGGTGGACACCTGGAGCAGTGCTTACGGCCAGGGGCAATACATGTCCTTTACTGCCCACTGGCTGAATGTATTTAGTGGCAGCGAGGCAGGAACACCCCAGTAACCCGGTCAATTGCTGTTGGCACCTCCACGTGCTTTCCAGCCAGGATTGCAGCAGAGCACCCAACAACTATCCGCTTCCACCTCCACGGGCAGTCCGCCTGCTGGAGCGTCAGGGCAGTGAGTTACCCGCGCTCCTTCATATCACATGAGTCAGGTGAAATGCTGCCATGCAGTGTTAGACTTAGTTTGTCTTGGCAGTAGCAGCCACACAGGCCAGCGCTTGCTGCATTACATGAAGCAGCAAATAGAGCACTGGCTGACTCCACGTCAGCTGGAATTCGGCAAGGTAGTGAGTGACAATGGGACAAATATAGTGGCAGCGCTGAACCTGGGTCAATTCTTGCATGCTCCCTGTATGGCACATGTGCTAAATCTAGTGGTGCAAAGATTTCTAAAAACATTCACTGGCCTGCGCACAGTGCTGGCAAAGTCGCGGAAGCTTTGCACTCATTTTAGCCATTCATATGTATCTCGGCACGCTCTGCTGGAACTGCAGCGTCAAAACGGTCTTCCGCCACACCGCTTAATAGGCGACGTGGCGACCCGGTGGAATTCCACTCTTCATATGTTGCAGCGACTCCTAGAGCAGCGTAGAGCAGTGGAAGATTTTGTCCAGCAGCAGCCAGAATCTTCCAGCATAGGGAGCTGGTGTGGCTTTGATTTCCGGCAGTGGAGGCTGGTCCGAGATGCCTGCACTGTTCTAAGGCCCTTAGAAGAAGCCACCAAACTGGTCAGCCAGGACAGCTGCGGTGTGAACGACGTAATTTCAATAATATTTGTGCTGGAAAAGACACTCACACTCATGCAGCAGGGGGCAATGGGGGAAGGAAATCCTGGTCATTTGTCTACCGGCCGCCATGCTGTCAGGGGGGAGCCGGAGCCCCAACGCCAAAGTTCCCTTGTGGAGCAGGAGGAGGATGAGGAGCTTCAGTTAGAGGAGGGGGAAGAGGAGGAGGATTTTAATGAGGGTGATGTTGATGACCAGGAGGAGGAGGAGGAGGAGGAGACACAGGTGGAGGATGAGGATGATGACACTTTCAGGGAAACAGCAGTTTCTCGGAGAGAGGCTGAGATGGAAAGAAGTGGCCTCTCAGGCACGCTGGGCAGGATGGTGAGTTATATGCTCACATGCTTACGCAGGCTTATCCTAAACATAAGGCAGACTGACGAATACTGGCTGGCGATGCTTCTGGACCCGCGGTATCAATCCAACATGGGGGATTGTTTTCCTCCCCAGGAAAGGGAAGAGAAATTAGTCTCATTGCGGGAGAAGCTATGTAGTAACCTGGCCAGAGCTTTCAGCCAGCCCCAGCCTGCTGCCAGCATGTCTGAGAAGGACGTCCGGCCGAGTAATCCACCTTCTGCCACAACCAGCAGCAGACAGTTAAGCCTAAGTATCATGCAGGAATTTTTCTCTGCAGGCTCCCAACAGCTGCAGCCAAGTGAGCAGGCCCAGATCACCCGCCTCAATGAGCAGGTTCAGGCTTACCTGCAGTCTGGCTCACAAAGCCTCTTCTCAGACCCCTTGGACTTCTGGGCAGGCAGATTACAACAGTGGCCAGAACTGTCCCACTATGCACTAGGGCTTCTTTCCTGCCCAGTGGCCTCAAGTGTCATGTCAGAGAGGGTTTTTAGTGCCGCTGGGGGGGTGGTGACACCCAAAAGGACAAATCTGTCACCAGGCAGTATTCAAAAAAATACCTTTATAAAAATGAATAAAGGCTGGATTAAATCCGAATTTCATACTCCTCTTGCTGATGCTGGTGATTAGATCAGGCCTTGTAGGGCAGAATAGTCTGAGTGCTGTCTTCCCACTGTTGCTGTCAGTCGGGCCATAATTTTACAGCCAAATGTCTAGTGTCATGTCATGGGCTTTGCGAACCCGAAGTCTACAAAACCCTATTTCAAAAGCAAACACTGTTGTCTACCTCCTCCTCCGTTTTCTACGCTTGTAGCTGTTGTTAGTTAAAGGGGTTCTCCGAGTTATATATATTGATGATCTATCCTCAGGATAGGTCATCAATATCAGATCGGCAGATCTATCCATAGAAATGAATGGGGCAGTTAGGTGTAATTACACCTACTCACCACTACCCCCGTGTCGGCATGTAAACAATGAAGAGGAGGCAGCGCTGATACGGCGCGTGCCTCCTCTTCAAACAGCTGATCGGCGGGGGTGCCGGGTGTCGGACCCCTGCCGATCTGATATTGATGACCTATCCTGAGGATAGGTCATCAATATTTATAACTCGGAGAACCCCTTTAACGTTACCCCCATAATTAATGTTTTCATGGGTCTGTTCACCACCAGGCCTTCAACCATAATGTTTTCATGGGTCTGTTCACCACCAGGCCTTCAACCATAATGTTTTAGGGTCTGTTCACCACCAGGCCTTCAACCATAATGTTTTCAAGGGTCTGTTCACCACCAGTCCCTCAAAAATAATGTTTCATGGGTCTGTTCACCACCAGGCCATCAATCTTAATTTTTACGGGTGTGTCTGATGCCCTCCTTTATGTGTAATTAAAGGTGTATCGGAGTGCCTGTTCCTTGTAATTTTTGGCAGACTTGTCACTTTGTGCATAGGCTTTATGAGTGTATGAGTCCCACAACAAGAACAATTGTTCCACAATGTGAATGAGGCCCTTCTTTATACCCCTTGTATTGGAGTGCCTGTTCCGTGTCATTTTTGGCAGCACTTGTGCGTTACGTACATATATGTTTCCTAACAATATTTCTTCACAGTATGTCAGGAAGGGGTTAAAGGTGTACAAAAACATCAAACCACAGGTTATATACCTATTTAATATTATTATTAATAATAATAATAATAATGATAATAAAAGCAAGTCTGAGCGCTGCATAATATGATTCACATTTTTGTTAAATATTTTTGGGGTAACACAAGTTTATACTTCTTTAACTAACTTGATTTTAAAATTATTGTGATATGTCTGCTTCACTAACCACTTGGAGAACATAATGTGTACACAGTCTAGTTATCAATAACATGTTGGGTGGCATGATCCTAGTGCTTGAAAATATTACACTTCTGTGAATTAGGGGTTTGTACTTACGGGACACCCATACTGGGTTGTCTTCCCATGGGCCTGGGGAAAAATCGATATCCCCCCTGACGGTTGGAGCTATAAAAGATAAAACATAAAATTAGCTTGTATTTTGAAGACAGAAGGGCCACCCATTACACTTTTTATTTTACCTACCTTCTGCCTCTGGTAGCTGGGCTGGGGGTGTATGAGGGCCAGGTGGGGTCCTCTCAGGGTGGGGTGGAGGAGGGGCAGAGGAGCTCCTCTCTGGTGCAGCAGCTGTCAAAATTTAAATAATGGCATTACATTCAACTCAAATGAACAGTTGTAACTTCTGATGTTGATACATCTGAATAGTTTGGGGCTGGATCCCATTCCTAACCACTAGTGCTCTTATATCACTGCTGCTGCACTCCCACATAGCCTGGATTAAAAATAAATTAAATATGTTTTCACTTTCTAGAAGGTCCTTCAGGGGCCGTCCGGACACGTCCCTGCTGTCGATGTCGCTGACATTGCTCTGCAGCATAAATCCATACACAATTGTTATGATGACCATTTTAATACTAACAATGTATACTACTATGAAGATATTATGGGTGAGAGGAGGGCGATATGATGGGGAGTGAAGGGAACATAGAATATCTGGGGTGCATATTTGATGGAGGGAGCATTTGTTGGGAGGGGTGGGGGGTTGAATGAATGAATGAATAAAAGATGTCTGTGTGTCACATTCTGCAGGTACAAACATAACAAATATAAATACAGCACATACAATGCACTAGTATACCATAGCTCCAGTCCCAACTGTTCTGGATTCAAGTGGACAGTCAGGATTTTATCGGCTGTGTCCGCCCGTGGTCAGCTGTCTTTGCATCCATAGGAAGCAGAGACGGGTGACGGTAAGCAGGGAGCAGTCCCTTCACCTTCCCCGACGTCCAATATAATGTCTCCTTGTGGCCCCCATTCAGTATAATGTCTCCTTGTGGCTGCCCCCATACAGTGTAATGTCTTCTCCTTGTGGCCCCAAGTGTTTTTTTCTTCTAAATGGGTATTATTGTGATAAATTTCTTAATATCGTTATCGTGGGAATATATTTTAAATCACCCACTCCAGACACATTAGCTGCAGAATGAGCACATCTTTGAGTCTGTGTGTAGGAGGAGGAAGCGCTAACTGTGAAGGGGCATATAAGGGTACTTTCACACTAGCGCTAGAGATCCGGCGGGCTGTTATGGCCGGGAACAGCCCACCGGATCTGTCCGGATCCGGCATTTGCCTGACACAAACGGGAGAACGGCCAGCACCATTAACAATAATGGGGGACGGCGCTGATCCGACCGCTATCCGCAAGAACGCCAGGAATTGGCAGGACAAATACCGTGGAACAGCCTGCCAGATCAATGCCACATATGTGAATGTAGCCTAAGGCAAATTACTGGGAAGGGGCACGTATCTGAGAATACCTTCACTTGTTTGGCTAGGGATACACGACGACATGTGATAGTGCACAACTACACTCGCGACAGTGTTCGCGACAATTTTTACAATGGAAGTCTATGGTGTTGACTGCGACACGACAGTCGCAGAAGAACCCATCCTGGATGGACACGACAGTCGCAGCATGTCGCAGTGCGACACCATAGACTTCCATTATAAAAATTGTCATGCGACACAATGTCGCGTGACAAATGTCGCCGTGTAGCCCTAGCCTTTGAGTGGAGTTAGAGGCGTGGCCTAGCATGAAAGAAAATTGCTGCAGCGCACTACGCACTCCCACGTTGTCTTATACGGTTTTCTTTAATGGCACTGGTACATATACAATACAGACAGTAAACTAATTTTTTAACATGTTACTTATCAAATATTTTTGGTTACTCACCCTCTGGTATCTCATCCCGGATCTGCCTTAGCCGCTCTGGGCACTTCAATTTGAGGTCCGATCACTTCCTCTGGACCTGGCCCGGGGTCCACTCACTCTGACAGTGATGGCGCAGGCCTTGTATCACCCGCTCCACTATTTTATTTTTTTCTTGGTGCGGGTGTTGATGGGTGCCACTGCCATCATAGCCCAGCTTGTCCATCTTCTGGACCATGTACTTTAGCTCTTCAGAGATGAATGGACACGAACGCCTGCTTGCCGTTGCCATCTTGCCAAATTCGCTCTGACTCTGAGGTTCGTACGCCATGACCTAGCGTTGTGCGTGCATTCGCAAGACTTATATTCGTACGCAAGAGTGTATAGATTAAAAGCGTATAAAGTTGCGTACGTTTTGAAAAATGAACGTTCGTTATTAGTGAGCAAATATTCGCAAATAGCACATAATAATGTATATTTTGTACGCAAATACAACAAATCTATTCGTCGAATATACGAACTTTAGGAAAAGTTCGGAATGTTCGGCGAATAATTTTTTGCATGATTCGCTCATCTCTAGCTCTTATGTTATATTGCAATTTCAATTGCAAGTTCTAATGTTGCGATTTGTTATATTTGTATACTTAATTGCTTCATATGGGCAACTAATGGTTAACATCTTGGCTTATTTTGTTAGGTTGTCAGGAGATGGTCCAGGGTCTGCCCCCTGATTAGTTGGAGTTAGTGGAGTCTAGAGTATGCTGAGATACAGTGAAGACCTACATGTGCAAGCTCCTCAGAGTTAGGCCCAGTTTCAGAGAACCTCCATCTCTGAGACTTCTTTTACCAAGTGCTCCAGAAAGAAGGAAGTTAGAAGGTCCAGAACATACAAGGCTGTGTGCACTGGAGTCAGTCGGCAAAGTACTGTATTATGCATTTATATGGCAGAAAGACTTTTCTTTTTTGAGAGGGAAAATTGTTAATTCACCCTTCCACACTCACCAACCTATCTTAATTCTGTATCCCTCAGTCTGGGAATTGCAGAATCATCTACTCAGAGCCTCATTGTATGCTTATTGTTTTGCTGAGAGACTTTAGAGAGATGGAGAGAAGGATACTGCAACCTCCATCATTGCAGCTCTCCATACACTGACACTGAGAAAGACTGGCACAATTAGATGCTTTGGAACTGTGCCTTGTTATTGCTGGATAAACTAATACTCTCATTTTGCACTTTAGTAAAGAGAGACTTTATTTATTTGCAACCAACTGGCCAAGTTACTGACTCCATCATGCGTCGGTCATTTCACCCACTCTCCTGCCTTGCACCCAGACAAACACATAACACAAAGGGCATCCCAACTTCAGGGAGTGCCCAGAGGGAAGAAAGGGTGCACCACAAAGTCACTGCACAGACCTTAGGGAATGCCAGCGTGGAGATTGCCACCATCATCTGGGAGTACTACCAACTCAGTGCCCCCACTACCACTTCCAGCTTCCACTGCATTAGCAATGCTAAAAAATAGTGTGAGCAATAGAGTTGATTTACTATACAGTAAATTCAAAATGACCCTTTTGGCCCAGAATATCCTCTTAATCTTTTCATTTTCAATAGCCATGGGCTCTCATAATTCTGGCCTATTTACATATAAAAATTTACTTTTATTGTTCATATTGTTATTGTATATTGTTTTATTGTTCATTCTTTAAAATTAATTTACATGAAAGAAAAGGCTCAGATTGCACTAAGTTGTATTTCATGTATTATTGTATCTTCTAGGATACTCTGTACTCTAGTGAGGGTATTGGTATTCATACCATCTTCACTATTTCAGTTTGTAGCTATTTGTATCTTTAGGGCAGATTAATTGTATCTTTCCCTTTTAATTTAGGGACTTTCAGTTCTTCTTTCAGTCCCTATTGCTGTCTGAAAATGCCCTCACTATTTAAACATACCACTGCCTCATTCTATTAGCTTGACTGCTCTTCACTACTCTCGTGTCCGGCATTTAAGTGGAGGGAAATACTGCCTCACTAGTTCCTAGCCCACCTGGATGTCCCTGTCACCTGGACATAGGTGATATCCTATAGTTTTGCCCTGTATTACTTTGTTAGCCAATGGTGAGTGGGTATGACGTACCCAACTTAGTCCCTATGATCACTTCTCCTCAGGTCAAATGCACATGTTTTAGGACTTAGTATTATCCTCTTCATCTGCTTCTTTAAGGCACATGTCACCTGACTTTAGTCATTTTTTCTTTCTTCTTTTTGAGCACACTGCGCATGTTTAGGGACTTAGTCTTTTTGCCTTATGACAGACATTATTTATTCTTCTATCCCTGTTTGTATATTTTTACCTTATATATTAGTTTTCATATTAGAATAGATCAATGGTGTATTTTTAAGAAAATCATGTAATCCATTGTTAGTTGATTTCTAAATTTACCATTTATAAAAATGATCTCAATAATTTAATGTGCTCATGATTATTTTTCTTTTTTCAGTTGTATGTAAATAGTTTTAGAATTAATTTATTTTAATCCAGTTTCCAAAAATTAATTAAAAATAATCATGATTTATAATTATTTTAGAATCACTCAATTAACTTCCACTAATCAATTCATCATAATTATAATTTACAAACCTCTCATGTTCCATTATCATCATAGTTTATAGATGTTATCAATTCACAATCATGATTTATAAATGTTATTCAGATCCCATATTATTTTTATCAACATGATTAATGAATTGATCCCATTGAGAACTACTATAAGAGAACAATTTAATAATATAATTTATGATACAGAAAAAATAAATAAATAAAATGAATTATCTATAATATTTTGTCACAAAGGGAGAAAAAAAGGGGGGGTAGAGTTGCTCACAAGTTTACTTAGTTACAAACTTTGCTTGGGAAAGTGCTATGCAACTGCACCTGAATCTAAGTTTGGTTATCATCCAGCCTTATGTGGTTGATTAGGGTAGAGTGCTGCTTGTGCGTCTATTGTCTGATTGTGAGTCTATTTATATCCAATCCTTACTTCAACCTGGGTGCTGACTGCTGAGTATATTATTTGCCATGTGCATGTTACTGTGATTTTTTCCAGCTTAATGTGTATTCTGTGTTTTCTGGTATTTATAGTTCCACTGAGTCTAGTGTATTTTCTGTGTATTCTGGAATCTCTAGTTCCGCAGTTTCATGTATTGCTTTGTTTTTTGGGATTTGTTGCTGCTATTCAGATAGTGACCCGTTCTGTATTTTTCCACTTCTGTCATTCATCTACCTGTTTGCCATGCAACTGCCATCCACTCCATTGCTGGATCATCTCCTCCTTTGAGGAAATTCAGCATTCCGTTCCTGATATCCAGTAGTGAGTCATTTTTCCTGCCAGTACTGTATTGATACATGCTTCATTTATGTGGCCTTTGTGACTGTCCATTTGTGCAATTCAGCCCGACAGTAATGCTTGGTATCTCACTCAGCCCCATTCATTTGGGGGGGTCTCATCTGAGGGGGTATTTTTTGTACCATATCTGTGTGGTACCAGTATTTTCCAGGGGGACTGTTTCTGCAGTATAGTGCTGGGGAGCACAGCGGGCACAGTATTAGGGGTGGCAGGATGGGGTGTTCAGAAGGTGAGAGGATGATGGAAAAGTAGGAAACTAAGATGTATGTTTGTCAAACTCTGCAGAGAGAAGAGATGGCTGAAAGAAATCATCATGGTGGTCTGGTCTGAATGGAGAAGATGAGGAAAGAGAACATCTACATCAGAGGAGACGTCACTGGATGTAAGAGGTATATATGTAGCACTGTATGACCCTGTATGTTCTGTAGAGCTCTATGTAATACCTTTAATGAGGTTGTCTTTTTTTTCTCGCAAATGCTGCAGTGAGCAGGTGAACAGAGCAGAGAAAACAGCTGTTATAGTGCTGCCTTCTCTTTAAATAGCTAACCCATGGGTGCCGGGTGTCAGACCTTCGCTGATTTGGAGGGAATGGGTTAGGTTGAGAATTTGGCATGTAGGTAACATTTCATTTTTCGCCTTAGGCAGCAGAAAAGTTAGAATCGGCCCTGTGCTTGAGTATTGTGGAAACTAATTTATTAACGAAAATAAATCTAAATGTTTCGAGGTGTGCATCACATCTTCCTCAGGCCATCTTGAACAGAAGTTTTAGGGCAGGCAACATGACGCATAGAAGTCATGTTCTTTAATTTACTAAAAGTGAGCCTCAAGTATATGAAATTTAACTTCTCAATGTATCAAAATGACCAGGCAAACTGATATTTAAAGTGGCTGTCCAAGATCATTAAAAATCTCAGACAAGCCCTAAAATGACTTATGTAAAGTTTTAAAAAAAGAACATACACTCACCCATTTCTCCAGTTCTGGTTCTCCTGCTGCTGTTTAATTATAAACAGAAGTAGTGACGTGCCTGGATAAGGCTGGAGCCAATCATTGGCTTCAGCAGACCAGCACCGCAGAGAATGGTGTTGGAGAAAGGGATGAGTTAAAGATGCTTTAAGGGTATTAAAAAAAAACACCTTGTAAGTGTATACAGGTTCCAGCACTGTGGCTACCGTTCCCGGCACTAATCAGATTCCACCTTTCACTTTCTAAAGGAGCTTTGAAAAATGAAAGATGGGATTTGACTGGTTGCTATGGGCAAGTAAGCCAGTTCTACTTTACCCTGGGTTTGATAAATCTCCCGCAGAGTGTCAAAACCTCACCGATCAAATATTAATTACCTATTCTGATCATAGGTTATCAATATCAGGAGTCTGGAAAAACTCCTTTAATGTATAATACCTGATGTAAAAATATGTTGTACAAAGGATAATGGTATGGGGCTGTTTTTAAGAGCTTAGGACAGGCCCCTTTTTTCCGTTGAGGGGTAAAGTCAGAGTATAAAGAAATTTAGGCCATTATATGCTTCCAACTTTGTGGCAACAATTCAATATAGATCCTTTCCATTTCAGTATTTGTCCCTATGCACAAAGTGAAATGCAAAGACATGGTTTGATGTGGCCACCCTATTGAGGTTGGTATTGCCACAAAAAGGTCATAACTCAATATTAACGCATATGTTTTTGAAATAGGATGTCTAACAAGCCCAAATAGGTGTGATAGTCAGTATAGTCAGTATTATAGTCCACATACTTTTGGCTTACATTGTATCATGTCTACAGTTATGTCATTCCTCACCTTTCCTCTTGCTTGAGAAACACAAACGTTTTTTGTTTCAAAGCTGGTCATCTTTCGGCACTTATCTCAAGATATCTTGAGCCAAGAGGAAAGTTAAGGCAAAACACTCTTGTGAATATCCAGGAAATCTTATTTTATTAATACATGAATATCTAAAGTATATTAACATTAAAAGCTGACCATACACATTAGTTTAACTTTAGCCAAGTCATTTAACCATCTAATATGATTACTAAACTAGGCACATATGTCCTTGATCATGCACAACTTGATCGCACAAAATAAAAGCACAAAGCTCAAGTGAAAATGTACTTTAATTTAACTGTACTGTAATTTAACTACTACGTTACATTAAGTGAAGCAATATTTCATATTTAAAAGTAAAATGTATAAAAGCCAAGTCTTAGGTTTGGGAAAGAAAATTGTCTAAAGTGTGACACATGAAGTAACTCAGCGTGGTTCAAAATGAGAGAGTATGAAAGCTTTTATTTCAGACAGTTTTTGATCTGCCTCTTGACATCAGCACTTAATAGCAGAAGTAGATGTGGAAAACAGCGAGAAGCCTCCAGGCTCAATGGACCAGTTTTACACTGTAGTATCCGACGCCTGTTTGAATTAATCTTTATGTTCTTTGAATAATATTCTCTTTATGTTATCTCTGAACAACATCTGCATGCAGAACTGGTATTGACACGCTGTTTTGTTATTGGAGGTCCAAGTTTTATTGATGACAAACTAAATTAAATGGTTATTCCCATCTTAGACAATGGGGGCATATTGCTAGGATATGCCCCCATTGTCTTATAGTTACAGGTTCCACCGCTGGGACCCGCAGCTATATCAAGAACGGAGCCCTAAAAGTGAAGGAGGGCGCACTGCGCATTCACAGCCGCCCTCGATTCATTTCTATGGGGCTGCCGAAAATAGCCGAGCACTGGTTCGGCTATTTCCGACGGCTACATAGAAATGAATGGGAGTGGTGGCCGCGCATGCGCTGTGCGCTCCCATTCATTTCTATGGGAGCAGAACTGTGTGAAAAACACCTGGTCAGTCCAATTAATTCAGATCCCTTCCTCAGAGCCCTGGTTGCAGAAAGGACAGAACATCTGGTTTGCACTGTGGACGTCATGTTTTGGCACATGCATAGTGGAAAATGAAAAGTAAATCAAGAACAGGGTTTTTTTCTTCTGTCAAACACTACGGAGGAGAGGAAAAAATCCCCTGATAGTGGACTGTAAATTTACAAACAGTTGGAAACCATGCTGTGCAGTGTCCAAATATACATAATAACAGCAGATACTGAGGATTACACCCAGTATACAGGAATGTAGAAGTGGTACTGTGCAGTGTCCACATATACAGAATAAGAGCAGATACTGAGAATTACATCCAGTATACAGGACAGGAGAACTGGTACTGTGCAGTGTCCACATATACAGAATAAGAGAAGATACTGAGAATTACACCCAGTATAGAGGACAGGAGAGATGGTATTGTGCAGTGTTCATATATACAGAATAACAGTACATACTGAGGATTACACCCAGTATACAGGACAAAAGAAGTGGTATTGTGCAGTGTCCATATATACAGAATAAAAGCAGATACTGAGAATTACACCCAGTATACAGGACAAAAGAAGTGGTACTGTGCAGTGTCCATATATATAGAATAAGAGCAGATGCTGAGGATTACACCCAGTATACAGGACTAGAGAAGTGGTACTGTGCAGTGTCCATATATACAGAATTAGAGCAGATACTGAGAATTACACCCAGTATACAGGACAGGAGAAGTGGTACTGTGCAGTGTCCATATATACAGAATAAGAGCAGATACTGAGGATTACACCCAGTATACAGGACTAGAGAAGTGGTACTGTGCAGTGTCCATATATACAGAATAAGAGTAGATACTAAGAATTACATCCAGTATACAGGACAGGAGAAGTGGTACTGTGCAGTGTCCATATATACAGAATAACAGCAGATGCTGAGGATTACACCCAGTATACAGGACAGGAGAAATGGTATTGTGCAGTGTTCATATATACAGAATAACAGTAGATACTGAGGATTACACCCAGTATACAGGACAAAAAAGTGGTACTGTGCAGGGTCCATATATACAGAATAAGAGCAGATACTGATAATTACACCCAGTATACAGGACAGGAGAAGTGGTACTGTGCAGTGCCCATATATACAGAACAAGAGCTGATACTGAGAATTACAACCAGTATACAAGATAATATAAGTGGTACTGTGCAGTGTCCATTTATAAAGAATGAGAGCAAATACAGAGAATTACACCCAACATATAAGACAAGAGAAGTGGTACTGTGCAGTTTCCATATATACAGAATAAGAGCAGATACTGAGGATTACACCTAGTATAGAGGACAAGAGATGCGGTACTGTGCAGTGTCCATATATACAGAATAAGAGCAGATACTGAAGATTACACCCAGTATACAGTAGGACATAATCAGTGGTGCTGTGTGGTGCCTGTATGTACATAGTTAGCAGAGAATTGGGAATTACAAAAGTCTATACAGTATACAGATACTGAGAATGACACCCAGTATACAGGACACCAGGCTGCTGTTACTTTTCATTTTCTCCATGCTCTCCTCTGTTGAGGCTTTTACTGTAGGTGCTGATGGACCCTTGATCTTGTGACCTGCACATGTAGCTATAGTGGTCGCATCTGTCGCAGGGCCGCACCGCCAATTAGGCAAGGTGCGGTGCGGCCCTGGTCACAGGAGGCGGCGGCGGGGCAGAGGGAGGTGAGCGCATTGTGGAAGCGCTCATCTCGATATTCATCTGTATGCTTTGGGGCAGGGGAGGGAGGGGCGTCTCCCTTCCCCATTCATCTGATGCCGGCGCAGAACACAGGCCGAAAGAGGCCTGCATCGCATCGCTGATGGAGGTAAGTAATAAGTGTTTATTTTTTTTTGTATGATGCTAACGGGCCAGAGCTCTTTTTTAATGGGGGCACTGGGGGCATTTTTTTTTACTAGCACATGGGGGCACTGGGGGCCTTTCTTACTGGCACATGGGGCACTGCGGGCATTTTTTTACTGGCACATGGGGGCACTGGGGGCATTTTTACTGGCACATTGGGGCACTGGGGGCATTTCTTATTGGCACATGGGGGCACTAGGGGCATTTCTCTTACTGGCACATGGGGGCACTGGGGGCATTTTTTTACTGGCACATGGGGGCATTTCTTGGCACATGGGGCACTGGGGGCATTTTTTGGCAACATGGGGGCATTTCTTACTGGCACTGGGAACATTTCTTACTGACACATGGGGGCACTTGGGGCATTTCTTATTGGCACATGATTTGGGAGGCATCTATGGAGGTGGGACACTTTTTACTGGCACATTATTGGGGGGAAATTTTGGGGGCACTTTCTGGCACATAATTGGGGGCACTTCTTATTGACACATTATTGGGGCACTATGGGGGCTCTTCTTACTGGCACACTATTGGGGGGCACTATGGGGCATCTACTGAGGCCACAAAGAAGGGGTGTTTTATACTGGGACACATTATGGCGGGTATTATGGGGCATCTACGGGGGGGCACTATTTAGGGGTATTTTATACTGGCACATTATCGGGGCACTATGGGGACATTAGCTCAACTGGGGGCATTAAAAGGGTTTTTTTGTACTGTCACATTATAAGGAGAATTATTAATACTGGGGTTCTCTGGGAAACATGATTACTAGTATGAGCACTATGGAAGCATTATTACTTCTGGGGCACAGTCGGGACATTAGTACTGTTGGGGGCACTATTACTAACAAGTGCACTCTGGCAGAGAATTAGTTGGGACCCTGGCACAGTATCAGTACAGCGCAGTTATTTCTGGGGGACGTTATGTTTACACTATTACTGTCAGGCACACTATTTGCTGGGCGCAGTTATTTTAGGACAATATGGGCCAATAATTATTGAAGGACACTATCTGTGTGGTACTAGTGGCAAAGTACTCTAGGATGATTTGTCCAGAAGACGGGAGGTTGATGGAAAAGTAGTAAACTAAGATTTTTTTCTGTCAAACTGCAGAGATGAGAAATGGCTGAAAAATGGCGTCTGGTCTGAAAGGAGAATATGAGGAAAGAGAAGATCTACATCAGAGGAGACGTCACTGGATGTAAGAGGTATGGGGCGCTGTATTATACTGGATGTAAGAGGTATGGGGCGCTGCATTAGGCTACATTCACACAAATGTTGCGTTTTGCGGTCTGCAAATTGCGGATCCACAAAAAAACGGATGATGTTCCGTATGGCATCCGTTTTTTTGCGGATCCGCTGTAACAGTGCCTATCCTTGTCCCCAAAACGGACAAAAATAGGACATCTGAGCTGCAAAATATGCGGATCGGAGGCCGCAAAAGCAACTGTCGTGTGAATATAGCCTTACCCTGTATGTTATGTAGTGATATACGTAATGTTAGGAGGGAAAGGGTTAGGGTGAGAATTTTGCATGGGGGGTTCACTTTTTGACTTGGCCAGCAGAAACGCTAGGTGCACCAGCGCTGAGGGAAGGGGGGGCCCAAGCTGAACTCTTGCACCAGGGCCCATGAGCCTTTAGCTACGCCCCTGGTCAAATGGTCTCTCAGTACTCCCAAATAAAGTGATGTCTAAGGATTATTATTAGAGATGAGCGAACGTGCTCGTAACGAGCGCTGTACCGCTCGGCTCCCCTGCGCTCGCATGGGCGCAGGCAGCCGCTTCCGCCGGGTGAGGAGGACGGAAGCGGCTGCCTGCGCCCATGCAAGCGCAGGGGAGCCGAGCGGTACAGTGCTCGTTATGAGCACGTTCGCTCATCTCTAATTATTATGTATAGCAGTTTGACATAACTGTATGTCAGTTAGACATACAGTAACTATATTCAGGGTTGTACAGGAACAGGTGTGCAGGGCTGAAGACTAAATTGCCACCCCCTGCAGTCCTGACAGAGCACCGCCTGAGGCCACCGTCTCGCTTTGCTTCATAAGTGGTGCGCCCCTTGTTGTTTGTCTGTAAACTCTTTGTTCCCCAGCCTTCTTCTACTCCAGGTGTACCTTATGTCCTGATGCTAGATAGCACTAGAATCCTGTGCCAATTCCGACTGGGGATTAGGCAATGGTGAGTTATTACAGCCGTGCTCAGTGGTGCTGGGTGGTCAGTAGTTAGGTCTAGACTATAAATCTGTGATCAGTGGGGTTCCTAGGGATAGAACCCTTACCCATAAGCAGAGCAAAGGAGCAGCAGTGTTCACTCAAATGGACTGGACTGTTGTACATCCACCTCTACACAAAGTATAAGATACTGACTTGAAAGGGCTTGGGCAGGGGTGTAGCTATAGGGAGTGCAGAGGTTGCAGTTGCTACCAGGTCTAGGAGCCTGAGGCGGCACAAAGACTCTTGTGTCGCATAAGAAGACACCAGTATTATAGAAAGTGCATGCTGGTCAAGTTACACCTCTGACTGGAGGGAAGGGCTTAGGTCAAGAATTTGGCATAGGGGTGGGGGGCGTTTCAGTTTTAGCCTCAGCACGAAAGCTATGTGCCCCTAGTTACAAAGCACTGAGGGAAGTGGGGCCCAAGCTGAAGTCTTGCACCAGGGCCCATGAGCCTTTAGCTATGCCCCTGGGCTTGGGGCTTCGATGAGTGCTACTGTTTTTCACTCTACATATCATGGGGTTCGCTTCCTAATTATCAGTAAAATAGTTGCAGTGATAATTAAGACTTATGCCTCCAAAGGAAAGAACTATCAAAACGAAGAATGACATGAGGCAATAGTGCATGGTCAACATACGTTTCAAAGACCCAGTCAATCCTATCCCAACTGAACAACTTAGGGCTCTGCCACACCTTCAGGTTTTTATGCAGTTTTTAAAGCCAAAATCAGGAGTGGATCATAAAAGGAGAGAGAGCACTAAAACAGATACAACTTTTTTCCACTCCTGGTCTTAGAGATGAAATGAATACTGCAGTCATTATAAAAATTATGATTTATCCTTACCTGGCAGTGTAGATGCCATGATCACTAAGGTAGTTCTCCCAGGGTGTGGCTCATCCATTTTACTCTGGATGTGCTGACCCTTGTGATTTCCTCAAATGCAGGAATCTTGACCACAGCATAATTAGTTGTAGTGGAGGACCACATTCACTCTTTTGCCTAATGAAAAATATATCTGTATGATTTCTTGAACTATTTAATTTAGTTTATAACCAACAAGAAAATGGTATTATCTTACAAAATATTAATTACATATTTATAAGGTATTTTTTTAATCAAAACTACTGTATAGTTGTGAACATTTAAATGGTACCTCAAGAGTTGCTGGCTTTTACTTCTCCCACCAGAATTTGACAGAGGAAGACACAGCTGGCAGACTGGGTATTGTTACCAAGGCAACCATATGTGCTGCAAGTACGGTACAGTTGCCTTGGAAACCATGCCACCAGATCTGCGTCTCTCTCTCCAGCAACATTGGAAGTACCCTTTGAAACAAGAAGACTTTATATCGCTTATATCCCATAATTATTAGGCTTAGGGCCCATTCACACGGCGGTAGTATTGCGGGTCTGCAAAAATGTGGACACACAAATTGCGGAACACATGGCTGGGCGCCCCGTTCAAAATGCCTATTCATGTCTGCTGTTGCTGACAAGAATAGGACATGTTCTATTTTTTTATGCGGAGCCGCGGCACGCTCTCATAGAAGTGAATGGGGCCACATCTATTCCACAATATTGCGGAATAGATGCGGACCCATTCACACGGTCGTGTGAATGGGCCCTTATATTTAGTCAAATGACCAAAAACGTCCACTCATGGAAGAACAGTAATGTTTCATTATGAAGAAATAACTAGTATAAAAAAGTGGCAGACTACTGTAGATTTCCATTCATTTAGAAGATCCTTTCAGTTTATATTGTACAGTATGCTTTTTGAATGGGTATACTTGTTACAAACTCTATGTATTATGTTGACTTTTATGTTTTTCCATACTTGTGCTTTCTAAGGCATATGTCTTGTGACAATAGGGTTTAGTTAAAACAAAAAAAAACTATTGGTAAGGCATTATATGATTCACCATAATTGGTCTAAAATACTTCAATTTTAGCAATATGTCATTGGTTCTGGCAGATGCTATCAAAATCACGGCATGGAGGAGATTAAGGTAACTTTAACTTATCTCTCAGATCAACAGATACTCATCCTAAAATGAGACATCCAATTACAGCCCTTGAGGAGATACCTATAAGCCTTTATATATCCACCCATCTATAATCTGTACTCTTCCACCAGAGCTTGTTGTAGCTGTATGACTGTGGCCGTTGTCTACCAAATTACAGACATATTCCTATAGAACAGCTTATGCATTGAACACAATTTGCACTTCCCTATCCAAGGTTGCAATTCATCATAGGAGCATCTATAAAAACAAAGCATATAAATGAAGACACAAGGGACCAGTTTCAGCTGTCACAATATGGTGTTCTTTTCAGCTGCTCATCCACAGAATTGCACCTCCACCCTGCTGTGTTTACCCTCATGTATATTTCAGGCTTTCCTCCCTCCAGCTCAGTAAACACATATGAGGAGAATATATTTCAAGACACAAGGCTTATGCAAGTAAAGAACATTTCAGCCTAAAAATAATGTCTTGTTCTAGGTGAGCAATACAACTACACGCCACATTAACCTTTCCCAATAAAGCCTCGGAATCCAACTAGCATCCAACTCATTAAAACTATGAAAGCAGGCAATGAATTTCTAAAGATGAATCTCCTTCTGGTAATGTCTCAGACTGCCCGCCAAGTGTTTTCAGATTGGCAACAAAACCAATCTTAAGCTGTTGACCAAAGCTGCCCATTATTAGACTTATGTTGGGCCCTGCCAAAATCGTTGGAATCCACTGATAATCTAATGTATATGGTGCCTCCTGACTGTACTCCAATGGCAGATATAGGCAAAAAAGAGGATCTGGTAGCCTGATGGCTTAATGGTTAGCACTGTTGACTTGCAGTACTGGGTTCCTCTGAGTACTACAGTTTTCTCTCACACTGCAAAAAAGAAAAAACAAATCATGTAGAAACGGTACTAAGAGGATGAAATACGGGAGAAAGAGATAATTAAAGTCATTGGCTAAGTGAAAAGCATGGTTAGGTTGGTAGAAGAAGATGAGACTTCAGATGATGAAGCAGCATGGTAGAGAGCTTTTTAGACTAGGAGGAGAGTTTTCAATTACAGTGATCACTCAAGATACAATGGCCTCAGGATACAATATTTTCAACATACAATGGTCTTTTCTGACCCATCGTTAGTTGAAACTAGACTCAACATACAATATCTCAAACTCAGATCCAACCAATCAAGGCCATTTCTCCAGTAAAATATCTGTATTAGTTGCTAGTTAGCAGCTATTCCTGACTGTTATATGTAAGGACTTGTCTTATATGTCTTAGTTATCTGCTTAGTTTTCTTAAATCTTCATTTTCTCATATCTTGGATGACATTTTGCGGCTTTGTAACTGATTACTCAACTTACACAATGGTTTCAACATACAATGGTCTTCCTGGAACCAATTAATATTGTATCTTGAGGGACCACTGTACATATAATTCTGAAAGAAAAGGGTAGCCAGTAAATTGAATGACACAAAACTAATGGAAGAGAAAAGGCATAGTATAACTGCAGAACAGTTTTTCATGATGGACTGAAGCAAAGGCAGTTTTTTTGGTGTTCTGCCAAGCAATAGTGACTTGAGGCAAAAAATGGTTAGGCCTGGTTTAGTGTTTTATCAATGTCAGTGGGCAGTGATCCCAAGAGAGGAGAGGAGTTATAGTAGCAAGAATGGTGGTTGTAGTGAATATTCACTGTCGCTCCCCTGGGCCATGTACATTTCTTCCCCTCAGGGCACACTTAGATCTTAAGGTTCTCATGGCAGATGGTGGTTAGGAGGGCCCTTGATAGTGATGGATTGAAGGTTCAAGGCAGAGTCCCTTGGCAGCAGAAGATGTCAGTGCAGTGCAGCAGTGCAAGAAATAACAGCAGAACAATTCTTTACTGAACAATAAAGTTCAGGTATATTACTCACCATTCTCAGCATACATGGACTGGCAGATCTTTCACAGTTATGCAGTCTCCACAGTTCTTACAGGGTACACAGCTACAGTAGTGGTTAACAGGCACGGTCATCTCTTTGGAGCAATTATGCTTAAATTGCAATTCTCTAATAAACTTTAATTTAAGCATACAGGAAATGGAAGGGGGTTCAATTTTGTTTAGGTGAATTTAACAATATCCTGTATGCCTATATGACATAGGAGTAGGAATTCCTGACGTCCTGCCTGTAGATGCAAATCATTGGTATCATTATACTCTGGAGAATTAGAGGATTATTTTATGTAGTAAATTTAGTTTAGTTTATGTTGTACCAGCTACACTACAGTACAAGGGAAAAGAATCAAAAAAGTTCTACTTCCATATATAACACAGACAAATCAAAAGATAGTGGTTCCATTTTGATCCTAAAAGAAAAGCCTGCGTGTCACACAAAAAAGATGAAGAAAAATATTGGCAGGACGTGAAATGAACTAAAAAAAAATCAGCTTTATAATACATTTACCCCTTAACTGGGACTTCCCCCATTAACAGTGATCTCCATAGTACCCCGTCCCCTTAACTGTGACCTCCCCCTTAACAGCACAACACCCCTTAACATTGACCTCTAGAGCAACCTGCTCCCTTAATACTGACTTCCACAACACCCTCACCCCTTAACAGTGATTTCCACAGCACCCTGTCCGCTTAACAGTGATCTCCACAGCATCCCACCCCCTTAACAGTGCCCTGCATGCTTAACAAAGACCTCCACAGCAACCCACCCACTTAACAATGACCTCCACAATGTACACCACCTTAACAGTGACCTATAAATGAAACAAAATTAATTGTTATGGAAACCTGGTGTAAAACTATGTGCATTTCAAGACTGAAGGACCTGAGAGCTTCTATTGTCTAATAAGGGTCATGTGACCGTGTGTTTGGTAGTTAGAATATGAGTGAAGAACCTGACATCTCAAGAATGATATGTCCTAAGGAAAAGAAACCTTTTTGAAAACCTTCTCAGACACCAGATATACATACAGTACAGAGCAAAAGTTTGGACACACCTTCTCATTCAAAGAGTTTTCTGTATTTTCATGACTATGAAAATTGTAGATTCACACTGAAGGCATCAAAACTATGAGTTAACACATGTGGAATTATATACTTAACAGAAAGGGTGAAACAACTGTAAATATGTCTTTTACTCTAGGTTCTTCAAAGTAGCCACCTTTTGCTTTGATTACTGCTTTGCACACTCTTGGCATTCTCTTGATGAGCTTCAAGAGGTAGTCACCTGAAATGGTTTTCACTTCACAGGTGTGCCCTGTCAGGTTTAATAAGTGGGATTTCTTGCTTTACAAATAGGGTTGGGACCATGAGTTGTGTTGGGCAGAAGTCAGGTGGATACACAGCTGATAGTCCTACTGAATAGACTGTTAAAATTTGGATTATGGCAAGAAAAAAGCAGCTAAGTAAAGAAAAACAAGTGGCCATCATTACTTTAAGAAATGAAGGTCAGTCAGTCCGAAAAATTGGGAAAACTTTAAAAGTGTCCCCAAGTGCAGTCGCAAAAACCATTAAGCGCTACAAAGAAACTGGCTCACATGAAGACCGCCCCAGGAAAGGAAGACCAAGAGTCACCTCTGCTGCGGAGGATAAGTTCATTCGAGTCACCAGCCTCAGAAATCGCAGGTTAACAGCAGCTCAGATTAGAGACCAGGTCAATGCCACACAGAGTTCTAGCAGCAGACACATCTCTACAACAACTGTTAAGAGGAGACTGTATGCAGCAGGCCTTCATGGTAAAATAGCTGCTAGGAAACCACTGCTAAGGACAGGCAACAAGCAGAAGAGACTTGTTTGGGCTAAAGAACACAAGGAATGGACATTAGACCAGTGGAAATCTGTGCTTTGGTCTGATGAGTCCAAATTTGAGATCTTTGGTTCCAACCACCGTGTCTTTGTGCGACGCAGAAAAGGTGAACGGATGGACTCTACATGCCTGGTTCCCACCATGAAGCATGGAGGAGGAGGTGTGATGGTGTGGGGGTGCCACATGGCTACCACAGCATCTTGCAGCGGCATGCTATTCCATCCGGTTTGCGTTTAGTTGGACCATCATTTATTTATCAACACGGCAATGACCCCAAACACACCTCCAGGCTGTGTAAGGGCTATTTGACCAAGAAGGAGAGTGATGGGGTGCTACACCAGATGACCTGGCCTCCACAGTCACCAGACCTGAACCCAGTCGAGATGGTTTGGGGTGAGCTGGACTGCAGAGTGAAGGCAAAAGGGCCAACAAGTGCTAAGCATCTCTGGGAACTCCTTCAAGACTGTTGGAATACCATTTCAGGTGACTACCTCTTGAAGCTCATCAAGAGAATGCCAAGAGTGTGCAAAGCAGTAATCAAAGCAAAAGGTGGCTACTTTGAAGAACCTAGAATATAAGACATATTTTCAGCTGTTTCACACTTTTTTGTTAAGTATATAATTCCACATGTGTTAATTCATAGTTTTGATGCCTTCAGTGTGAATCTACAATTTTCATAGTCATGAAAATACAGAAAACTCTTTGAATGAGAAGGTGTGTCCAAACTTTTGGTCTGTACTGTATGTGTCAAATTTGGTGTCCATTGGTTCAGGCGTCTATAGAGGACAGACAGACAGCCAAGCAGACATTGATTTTTATAATACAGACTAGGCCAACATGCTTTAATGACTCTCGATGCTGAAAGGGTGAAATCCTTCCTAAAGCAGCCATTTTGTATTTTTGTTTTTTACCACGTGCCTTCCAGTAGACATAGCTTTTTATTTTTACATTCTCATAACTTTTTTTTTTGTAGGGACATGTTGCACTTTCAGGCACCATGTAATATTCCATACGATGTATTTGGAAACAAGATAATTATTAATGGGGTTGACTCAAAATATAAAACACAATTGCACCATTGTTTTATGGATTTCATTTTTCTCTGCACTGCCATTTTAAATTGTCACTGCAGAGATGGTAGTTGCACTATTGATGTACATACAGTGCTGAACAAGTCATGTGACTTTCATGGGCTGGGAGTCTGCACACATTGCTGGGCCTTAGGAGATACAGATCACCTGTGCAGTAAGGCTGCACAGCACTGGGGGCTGTATTCCCTTTGTAATTGGGGTTACGATGTCAGCCCCAATAACAGGAGAAATCAGCAACTAAAAAAAGTTAATGATAAATGTCCTCCAAAGGTCTTGTATGACCTTATGGGGGACACAAAGTATAAAAGAAAAGAAAAAAAAAAGTTTTATAAAAATAAAATGTATTAAGTTAAAAAAATTCCTCCCCTCATGAAGCCATTTATTATTGTAAAAACATAGATAATAAAATAAAATACATATCTTAGGTACGGTATTGCCGCATACATAACGACTGCCTCTATAAAAACATCACATGATATACCCCATCAGGTAAACACACTATTAAAAAAAAAATACTATGCCTGAACAGCTCCCAAAAATATCAAGCGATTAGTAAGCTGCATGTACGCCAAAATGATACCAATAAAAACATCATCTCATCCTGCTAATTTCAAATCCTCTGGATCCATGGATTTGGATGGGCACATAAAAACATGGGGATACAAAAACAGATGTTTTATTGTGTACAACGGAAGAAATAAATAAAAAAATAGACATACAGTATTTAGTATTGTCAAATACTAAGGTATGTCATAATGACCTGCTGTATAAAAATATCACATGATCTAACCCACCAGGTGAACACCATAAAAAACAAAACATGCCAGAGCATCAATTTTTTAGATACCTTACCTCCCAAAAACCTAATATCAAGCGATCAAAAAGTCTTATGTACCCAAAATTGATACCAATGAAAACATCAACTCATCTTTCAAAAAATTAGCCCTCACACAAGACCATTGCAAGAATAATTAAAAAAAAAATATTGCTCTCAGAAATGTTAAACAAGTAGCAAAACAGGAAAAAATCATACTGAATGTAATCATACTGACTGGCAGAATAAAGATGACATATCATTTTTCCTGCATGGGGTAAGCCACAATAATAAAACCATAAAAGAAATTGCAGAATTGCTGCCTTTTCTGTCTTCTGCTTCCCAAAAAGCAAAATAAAAAGCATTCAAAAAATTGTATGTACCCCAAAGTAGAACCAATGGTAATGGCACCTCATCCCACAAACAATAAGCCCACATACAGCTCCTTCAAGAAAAAAATTTAAAAAAGTACGGTCCTCAGAAAATAGAAATACTGGTACCCAGAAGGTGAGCAAGATCAACATGACACACATAAACCAATCTGACAAAATCTGTGTTGCAAATGCCAAAATGTGGTCTTTTCCTTCTGAACCTTGCAGACTACCCAAACAGCAATGTATATCCACATTTATGGCATTTCCATACCCAGTAGAACCTGCCTAACTAATTTAAGGGACGTAGTGTGAGTCTCAGATGGCACAAGCTAGGCCCAACATATCGGCAGTCAAATGCCATATATGAGGAAAACTTTTAATTTGCATTTTGTATGGCCCCTTGCTCATTATACCTGTGGTATCAAAATGCTCTCTCCACTCCTTAATACCTTGAGTGGCGTAGTTTCAAAAATGACGTTACCTTTTCAGGTGTTACATTTACTATTTGACTCCAGAGCTTCTACAGCTTTCAGAACAAACTACAATATAAATTACCACACTGGGCCTCAAAATGTGCATAGTACTCTTTTGCTCCTGAGCCCTTTCGTACGTTCAGGCAAAAGATTAGGGCCACATGTGGGATGTTTCTACAACCAGGTAACACAGCATAATAATAGGAGGGCTGACTTTTCACACTGGCACATGCTGGTTACAACACATTGGGCACAGACATGCATAACACCTGTAGGGTCAAAATGCTTACTACAACCCTTGGTAAATTCTGAGAGGGTGTTGTTTCTAAAATGGGGGTTACTTCTTCTGAACTTCTGTTTACATTTACAGCCAGTGCTATATAAATCACCAAACTAGCTCTCAAATACGCCCTGCAGTGTGCTCAAACAGCAGTTTATGATCTCACACGACTGTGGATTCAAAGTGCACAATACACCTCTCGATTATTACTGCAGGGATACCTTCAAATGCGACGTGATGACCAAAAAACATTCTAGCAAAATCTGTCCTCCAGAAACCATATGGCACTCTTTCCCTTCTCAGCCCTGCTGTGTGCCCATACAACAGTTTGCGACCACATATGGGGTGCTTCTGTAAACTGCAGAATCAGGGTAATAAATATTGAGGTTTTATTTGCTGTTAACCCTTGCTGTGTTAAAGGAAAAGGGATTAAAAAGGAAAATCTTCAAAAACAAATTGCAGTTTCACCCCCATTTTGCTTTAATTCTTGTGGAACACTTAAAGGGGTAACAATTAGTAACATAGTAACATAGTTTATAAGGCCGAAAAAAAGACATCTGTCCATCCAGTTCGGCCTGTTTTCCTACAAGTTGATCCAGAGGAAGGCAAAAAAAAACCCTGTGAGGTAGAAGCCAGTTTTCCCCACTTTAGGGAAAAAAATTCCTTCCCGACTCCAATCAGGCAATCAGAATTACTCCCTGGATCAACAACCCCTCTCTAGTAACTATAACCTGTAATATTATTACCCTCCAAAAAATACATCCAGGCCCCTCTTGAACTCTTTTAGTGAACTTACCATCACCACCTCCTGAGGCAGAGAGTTCCATAGTCTCACTGCTCTTACCGTAAAGAATCCTCTTCTATGTTTGTGTACAAACCTTCTTTCCTCCAGACGCAGAGGATGTCCCCTCGTCACAGTCACAGTCCTGGGGATAAATAGATCGTGGGAGAGATCTCTGTACTGACCTCTGATATATTTATACATAGTTATTAGATCTCCCCTCAGTCGTCTTTTTTCTAAAGTGAATAAGCCTAATTTTGATAATCTTTCTGGGTACTGTAGTCCACCCATTCCAGTTATTACTTTAGTTGCCCTCCTCTGAACCCTCTCCAGCTCTGCTATGTCTGCCTTGTTCACAGGAGCCCAGAACTGTACACAGTACTCCATGTGTGGTCTGACTAGTGATTTGTAAAGTGGCAGGACTATGTTCTCATCATGGGCATCTATGCCTCTTTTGATGCAGCCCATTATCTTATTGGCCTTGGCAGCAGCTGTCTGACACTGGTTTCTGCAGCTTAGATTTCTGTTCACTAAAATTCCTAGGTCCTTTTCTATGTCAGAGTTACCCAATATTTTACCATTTAGTATGTACTGGTGACTTGCATTATTCCTTCCCATATGCATAACTTTACATTTGTCAGTGTTAAACCTCATCTGCCACTTCTCTGCCCAAGCCTCCAGTCTATCCAGATCCATCTGTAGCAGTGTACTGTCCTCTTCTGTGTTAATTACTTTACACAGTTTAGTGTCATCTGCAAAAATTGATATTTTACTGTGCAAGCCTTCTACAAGATCATTAATAAATATATTGAAGAGAATAGGGCCCAATACTGACCCCTCTGGTACCCCACTAGTGACAGTGACCCAATCTGAGTATGTACCGTTAATAACCACCCTCTGTTTTCTATCACTGAGCCAGTTACTTACCCACATACAGACATTTTCTCCCAGGCCAAGCATTCTCATCTTATATCCTAACCTTTTATGTGGTACAGTGTCAAATGCTTTGGAGAAGTCCAGATATACGACATCCATTGATTCGCTGCGGTCTAGTCTAGAACTTACCTCCTCATAGAAACTGATTAAATTGGTTTGACATGACCGATCCCTCATGAAGCCATGCTGATATGGAGTAATTTGCTTATTTTCATTGAGGTACTCCAAGATAGCATCTCTTAGAAAATCCTCAAACAGTTTACCGCACGACAGATGTTAAACTTACCGGCCTATAGTTCCCGGGCTCTGTTTTTGGACCCTTTTTGAATATTGGAACCACATTTGCTATGCGCCAATCCTGTGGAACACTCCCTGTCAGTATAGAGTCCTTAAATATCAGAAATAAGGGTCTGGCGATGACATTACTTAATTCTCTTAGGATACGGGGGTGTATGCCATCCGGTCCTGGCGATTTGTCTATTTTAATCTTTTTAAGACGCAGCTCTACTTCTTCCTGGGTCAGACAGGGCACTTTTAATGGGGAATTTACTTTTATATTCTGCATTTCATCTGACAGTTTATTTTCCTCAGTGAATACAGTGGAGAAAAAGATATTTAGTAGCTTTGCTTTCTCCTCATCGCTCTCTGCAACTCCCCCCTCATTACTCTGTAAGGGGCCGACACCTTCAGGTTTATACTTTTTACCATTTATATAATTAAAGAACATTTTAGGGTTAGTTTTACTTTCTTTGGCGATTAATCTCTCGGTCTCTAGTTTGGCTGTTTTTATTTGTCTTTTACATATTCTATTTTTTTCCTTATAGTTTTTCAATGCTTTCTCGCTCCCCTCCTGTTTTAGTGATTTAAATGCTTTCTGTTTGTCATTTATTGCTTTCTTTACAGTTCTATTTATCCACATTGGTTTTTTCTTGTTTCTTATTATTTTATTCCTATATGGTATGTACCTCTCACAATTAGATATTAGGATGTTTTTAAAAATATCCCATTTTGTGGCTGTATTTTTATTTTTGAAGACTTTGTCCCAGTTAGTTAGGCCTATGGCCTCTCTTAGTTGGCTAAATTTAGCTTTTTTGAAGTTAGGTATTTTTGTTCCTCCCTGAAGAAACGCTCTTTTGAATGACAGTTGGAAGGTTATTATATTATGGTCACTATTTCCCAGGAGTCCCCCAACCTGCACATCTATTGTTCTAATTTGATGGGTGTCGTTTCTAAAATGGGTTAATTTATGAGTGATTTCTTTTATGTAAAAGTCATTTCAAATTGAATTGGTCCTTTAAAAAGTCAGTTTTTGAAAAGTTTAAAAAGACCCTAAAATTCTATGATTTCTAACATCCTAAAAAATCACATGCATGGGAATTAATAACTATTTTGTGAGGTATCACCATCCAAATTTACCACTAACATGAAGTATGATGTGTCACAAAAACCAGTCTCAGAATGGCTTGGATAATTATCCAAAATTATTCCAAAATGATTACCACATATAGTGACCCATGTCAGATTTGCAAAATTAGGCTTGGTCAGGGGTAAATGGCCCTGTCTGGAAATGGTTAAGCTATCAGTTCATACTTTTTTAACTTTATGTTTAGTCCCTGTAGGAGACTTAACCTGAAATTGTTACATTGCTTATACAGTATCATCATCTGCAGTGGGTTACCATTGGAGTGTATGGTAAAATCTCTGTATTTCTATTAAGCCCTTCCTGAAGCAGGGCTTACTATGAACTTTACTGTGGCAGGCCTGGAGGTTGTTGCAAGGCTCCCGACTGCCATAGCAGTCTAATGTAATCTTGCCACCAGGGCAACTGTTCGGTAACTTTTCGGTAACTGGAATCAGCCCGCTCATGGCAAATGACCTTTCAGATGCTGTGGTCACCACTGACCCATAGCATGAGCCATGAGCTCCTGAGTGAGTGCCTTGTTTAAACATGTTTTTCTGTCCTGCAAAAAAAAGTATAGAAAAGTATATGTTTTTTTTTACTTTGAGGTGAATGAGAGACAGGAAACGTAAGACAGATCGTTTCCATCCGTTAAATGTATCTGTTTTTTCCAGATACTTCCTACTTCGTTTGGTACATTTCAGATCTTTATTTAAAAGAGAAAGGTTTCATAAAAACACATACTTTTTGGTAAAAAGAAAACGGACGCAACCATAAACAGAAACATATGCACATTCGTCAAACATGTACATTAAAAAAAGGATAGATGACCACAAAATTGCATACATTTGTGTATGTGCTTATACTGTATATCTAAATGTATCCACATGACGTACAGCAAAAACGAGATGTGAATAGACCCTTAGGCTGGAAAGTAACAGCCAAAATGCCATCCTTACCATATTCTTCAGCTTCAATCCAATGTTATCCGGTGTGACACAGTTTCTGATTATGGCACATTATCATAATTTATGGTAATGAGATACAATTACCTTTTATTTAAACAATATTTATATACGGTATCTCTTTCTGAGAAAACCATCTGAACTTGCATGACGAGCGTGGGGATAATCTGACTACATATGGGTTGCCAGGTTACTGTATCGCGTTGTAGACAATAAGCCAGGGTCTATAAAGAAAATGTGTGGCTATGTTACCCGTCACACCATAACAAATCACTATGTGCTGAACCGTGGAGTAAAGAAAGAGTTAATCAAATGCCTCAGCTAACACAGTGTGAAGTAAGCCATCAAATATGGTCTGAAATAAACAGGCCATTGCTTCCACATTGCTGTGGCATTGTTCATCTGACCTTGCTGGACTCTCATTTGCCAACCATCCCCTTGTCTCCATAGTTACTGGATGTGAAGACCAGCTCCCTTGAGTCTCCTTGTAGAGTAACCATGGTGATTTGGAGAGCGGTGCCAGTGAAAGACATAGGACCTGACTGAAGGAGACGCGAGTCCTGATACCAGAAACTCACAAAGGGCAGGAGGGTGCGTAAAATATACAAACAGAAGCACCAAACAACACAAATATAAGACAGTGATGAAGTATTTAAAAATGTTTTATTAAAAAAAATATGCAGAAAGGAATATATTCAAGCTAAACACAAGCAATAATTATATATTATGTACCCATGTATATTTCTATTACCTATCTATATTACTATTATCTATCTATCTATCTATCTATCTATCTACATTATTATTATCTATATTATCTATTTATTTATTTATTTATTTATTTATTTATTTATTTATTTATCTATCTAAAATATCTATCTATCTATCTATCTATCTATCTATCTATCATCTGTCTACCTAATTTCTATTTGCTGAGAGAGATGTAAAGTGGTTTTCAGGAGTACAGATATTGATGATCTAATCGCAGGCACCCCAACTGATCAGCTGTTTTGGGCTGCTATGGTACCAGAGACTAGCTGTATATGAAGGGAAGCAGAAGGTTCTGTACACTGTGTAGTATCGGACACCAGTGTACTGAAGCTCAGCTCCCATTCACTAAACTGCAGTACCCTGATACGGCCACTAAACAGTGAATGGAGCTGTCTGCCTTCAGCTCTGTACACTGTATAGTTTCCTGCACTGCAGCAGCTTGAATCATCTGATCAGTGGGGATACCAGGTATCAAAACCCAGCCGATCTGATATAAATCACCAGAGGATAGGTTGTCAATATCTGCAGCCCGCAGAACCCCTTTAATATTAAAAGGGTTATCTGGTAATTACTATTGATGACCTATCCCCTCTGGTCCAGACATTACTGCCTTACTTATATATCCTCTTTCTTCTCCTCCTTTCTAAAACTTATCATGGATAAATCAGAATTTATCATCTTTCCCCCATCTTGCTCAACTTCCCCAACAGACCCATCTATCACAATCAATGGCTTCGCACTCTCCTCATCAACCAAGTCCGCTGCCTTGGAGTAACCTTAGATTCTGCCCTGTCCTTCAAACCGCATATCCAAGCCCTTTCCACCATCTGTGGCCTCCAACTCAAAAATATCTCCCGCATCTGCGCATTCCTCAACCAAGAGTCTGCAAAAATGCTTGTACATGCCCTCATCATCTACCGCCTAGACTATTGTAAGATCCTCCTATGTGGCCTTCCTTCTAGGACCCTCGCACCCCTCAAATCTATCCTCAACTCTGCTGCCCGACTAATCCACCTCTTAACCTGTTACTCCTCTGCCTCTCCCCTCTGCCAATCCCTTCACTGGCTCTCCATTGCCCAGCGAATTCAGTTTAAAATACTAACAAATGCGTATAAAGCTGTCCACAACCTGTCCCCTCCATACATCTCTCAGCTACTTTCCTGATTCATCACCACATATAATCTCCGATCCTGACAATACCTCCTTCTCTCCTCTTATCACCTCTTCTCACAATCGCCTCCAAGATTTCTCCCGTGCATCCCCCATACTCAGAAATTCTCTACCCCAACATATCAGACTTTCATCTACAGTGGAATCCTTTAAAAGAAACCTGAAAACCCACCCTTTCAGACAAGCCTTCAACCAGTGACCCTGTTGCTGCTATACTGTCATGACCAGCTTTGCCCTCACCTACTGAGTCCTTCCCCAGTACCTTGTAGATTGTAAACCAGTGTGGGCAGGGCCCTCTCTTTTCCTGTACCATTTTTTAACTCATCTTGTTCATGCTTATTGCAATTGTCTGTATTATGTATGTGCACCCCTTATCATATGTACAGCGTCATGGAATGAATGGCACTTTAATAATAAATAATAAAAGGCTGGATAGGTCATCAACATGAGATTGTCAGGGGTCAGACACTAATTAAGTGTCGCTAATCGATGGCCAATGGATTTGCAGCGTCATATGCCACAGATTCACATGCAAATTAGCCCCATTCAAGCTAGCCACCACGGTTATCCACATGGAAACTACACAGAAACTGCAACAAATGTGGTAGTGCAACTCAGCACCATTCACTGGAAGACCAGACCGGCAAAGTACAGATTGGGCTTATCATGGGAGGCAAACACATACTATATCTATAAGGGGAGCTGTGCATGAGCCAGGATCTTCCAGGACAGGGATATCATAGGTGGGCCTGGATCTCTGTGGAGGCATTATGACATCATAAAGAGAAAATGTGGCTCTAGCTAGAAGGCCTGAGGGCACTATGGCTGGTGTGAGGGAATCTGCAACATATTTAGTTATATCTCTTATGAGGGCAGATATGGTTGGAGTTCAGATGGAACAGTGTGGTTGAAATACTAGGGCATTTTGGCAATTTTGGAATCAGTTGTAATTGTCATTGGAGCATATGTGGCAGAAAAAGTCGAATTCAAAGTACCTAACCTATATAATATACTAAGAACTAATATTACTGCCCTAAAATGATTTTTTTTTTAAAATATACTTTATTTTATTTCACTATTTCCTTGCGAAATAGGCACCTGAAGTTCAGGGTCCTATAGCCCTTTAGATTCGGTACTCCCATACAGTGCTGTGTATGGATTACTCTTCAGCCGAGTGCTGTAGAGGCCGGAGCTTCTCAGCTCCTGCCTGTAAGAGTGCTGCTCTGCTAAAACCTTGCATAGACCATCTTTAGCAGAACAGGCACAGGCAGGAGCACTAATGTGCTATGTGAGCTCCTGCCTGCGCCCACTTGCTCCGCTCTGACACCTGGAGTTTGTAATAATCGTGTTAAAACCAGCAGTTGAGTCTAGTCAAAACCAAAGCCTGATGATAGCCCTGCAGATCGGACAAGAATGCTCTTCTCTGAGGGTTTATTAATATACTAGCTGAAGGACCCGGCTTCGCTCGGGTATATTTAATCTATTTCATTTAATGTTTATGTGTTTCGTTAAAATATATTGAGAGTGACCTCTACAGTGCCTGCCCCTTAACAGAAACATCTACAGCTCCCTCCCCTTTAACTGTGACCTACTCAGCAGCTAGGGTGGCCGCTGTCTTCACCCCAGAAAGCTGGACCTCACCAGCCATTCCCCCAAACGTGAAGCAGCGCCCCCGGTCCCCATGAAGCCACACCACTAAACACGAGGCCACGCCCCCTGGCTCCGTGAAGACATGGAGGAGAAGCTGTCTGAGCGTGAACTACTGATAGGGTGGACATCCCTGCATCCGTCCAGGCACTGCGCTGGACGGAGAACAGGGAGCCAGAAAGCTGGACTGTCCAGCCTAAAGCCGGACATCTGGCTACCCTAACATCAGCCTGTCCCTAGAGTGGCCAGAGGTCTGGTTTTAGGCTGGACAGTCTGGCTTTCAGACTTCCTGCCTGTCCACTGTCCAACAGACACAGGGATGTCCACCCTTTCAGTAGCTCACGCTCAGACAGCTTCTCCTCCGTGTCTTCATGGAACCAGGGGGGGTGGCCTCGTGTTTAGGGGTGTGGCCTCATGGAGATTGGTGGCATAGCTTCACGTTGGGGGGAGGCTGGACAGTCTGTCTTTCAGACTTCCTGTCCTCTGTCATGTGCAGGGCCTGGATGGACATAGGGATGTCTTTTTGAACAGCTCACTCTCAGAAAGCAGCACTGTGCAGTCTGAGCATGAGCTGCAGGGAGAAAGTCACCCTCCTCCCTCCCCTGCAGCTGACATAAGTTGATTTTTACCTTCATTTTTTCAATCCCGGTCAGATGCTGACTGGAAGGGGCGTGGCCTGACTGAGCTGGGGGCTTGACTTAGTGAGACCTGGGGGTGGGGCTTTTAAGTCCTTTTTTTGAGAGTGGCCTGAATTATAGGTCGATGTCATAGTAATTTTGGAGGACATACAGTGGGTAGCAGTGGAAGAAAACATCTTTTATTACTACTGAACGGTAAATATGTGAAATTTACATTATATGAGGTAATGATTGATGATGAGTTAGTCTAAAACATAAGTTATATTTATGGTAACCAGAATACTCCTTTAACAGTGTCATCCACAGCGCTCTGCCCCTTTAAAGCTCATCTACAGCACTGAACTGGCTGGGTTGTTATGCTCTGTACAGTATTCTAACAAAGTTTTATGCGAATCGACTTCGGATGTTTCATCCGAAGTCGATTTGCTCATCCCTACTAGTAATGATGTGGTCCTGCCTATGATATGCCATCATGGCTGAGCTGCCTGGCAGGAAAACTCACCAATATGTAGTATATGTAAGTGCCAGAGTGTAGTGTGAAGTGAGACCCCATCCCCTCACCCCCCTAGGCAGCTCTGCAAGTGGAGGCAACCAGTCCTGCCATATTCTAGGAGCGGTTGCTGTAGGCCATTTTAAATCATTCCAAGAGAACCCCCTTTAAAATAGCTGAAGTGATCAAACCTATCACAGTCCTTTATGAGTATGGGGAAGCTATAGTTAAATCGGAAATATAGATAAGCGGGTTGTTGGCATATAAAGATGTTTAATGTTGCCTCTCTTAACATAGATACCTCTTATGTCTGGTTTGGACCTTAAAGGGGTATTCCAATCACAGACAATGAGGGCATATAGCTGGATATGCCCCCATTGTCTGATAGGTGCGGGTCCCAGCTCTGAGACCCCTACCTACAACAAAAATGGAGCAGGGAGAGTTGTGGCTGGAGGACCCTGGGTTTCCCAGGGTCTGGCCACCACCAGGTGCAGCTCCCTGCTGCCCTCATAGGAGTGAATGGGAGGGCACCACGCATGCGCGGCCACTACTCCCATTAATTTCAATGGGGCTGACGGAAATAGCCGTGCCAGCGCTCGGTTACTTTCGGCAGCCCCATAGAAATGAATGGAGGGCGGCTGCGCATGCACAGTGCACCCTCCTCAACTTTCCCTGCTCCGTTCTCCGTGTAGGTGCGGTTCCCAGAGGTGGGACCCACACCTATCAGACAATGGGGGCATATCCTAATATTTTTCAAATAAGAGATGGAATACCTTATCTACTGAATGCAAAGTTCACTCCAACAAAGCCCGATTACCAGATGGAACTGCTACAGCAGGCCTATCTGTTAGGATGGGCAAAGCTGAAGATAGAAGAAGACACATCCAAAGCTTGTAGAAAGCCTGAGAAGTCTGTGTAGTTGTGAAGCACAAATTGATGTCCCCTTTGCCAGACCTGGAGATAGAAAGTGAAGCTACAACTATACGGTCGACTCACATTATTATGACGACTTCCTACTTTTTTGTCAGCAGCGTGTAGCTCATGAAGGAAGTCGTGTCATGAGCTGGCCTGGTGGGTATATAAGGTGTGAGATAGGCTGTCTGTGCACATATCCCTTGTTGCTGTTATGGTTAAAGGGGTGATTTATCAGAGTTTCAAAATAGGATGATTATTGGCTTTCAGACCAAGGATGGTGGTATTTCTGAAACTGCGCTGTTTGCGAACTGTTCTCCTGCTGCTGTGGTGAAAGTGTATTGTGAGTGGACAAACGGCACCATTGCAAATAAGCACCATGTGCCAATGATGTAAGAGGTGAGCATTGGCTACGAAGGTGCATGAGGGTGGATTGACAAGCTACGGTGGTGCAGCTCACCTCCAAAATGAACCCAGGGGCTACCAGATATGTGTCTAAAATAACAGTTCAGTGAACCCTACTGTATGGGGCTCTGAAGCAGAAAGATAGTTACTGCACCATCTTTAGTTTTCGTGGCAGTATTAGAATTGGACCTCTAATGACTGGCAAAGGGTTGCCTTCTTTGATGAGTCACGTTTTCTGATTCATAGAATGAACAGACATTGGCGTGTCAGGCAAGAAACATCAGAAAACACCCTGCAACCATTGCTAGAAGAACGCAAGCTAGTTTTGGCAGCATTATGGTCTGGGGAATGTTTTCATGTCATTCTCTGTGCCCACTCATCCATGTGGAAGGCACTTCAACCAATTTAGGTAGGTATCTATCCTTGCAGATCACGTGCACCCATACATGATTGTCTTCCCTGGGTCGTATGGGATCTTCCAGCAAAACAATGTGACCTGTCACACGGCTAGAAATGTTCGACATTGGTTGGAAAAGTATGAGCAAAACCTCCAAGTACTTTTGCCTCTAATTCCCTAGACTTGAACCCAATTGAGCATTTGTGGATCACCTTGATTGTCATGTTCTCTCTAAGGATCCTCCCACATACACCCTCCAGGAGCTGTGGGATGCACTGCAGTCAGCATGGCTCCAGATACCCGTGACAACCTACCGTACCAAGACCTTACTGAATCACTCCCAGCCTGTGTAGCTGCTGTCCGTGCTGCACATGGCATTTACTCTGGAGATTAGCTGATAGTAATAACAATGTTTCTTAACTGTGTACATTATATGGGATGTTTTATTCTTTTGAGGTTTTAGTATTCTGTATTGGACCAAGATGGCCCTGGAGAGTAGTTGTAAGTGAGCCCCTTGTTAGGAGATTTGGTGCCTTGTACAAGCTTACACATGATTTCCTCTTTCATGTGGTATCCATGCTTTTCAGGCCCAATGCCCTGTGAGCCCAGTGGATGTCTTGGGCAGCTGTAGCAGGTCAACCAAGTATATTTCTGAAGACTCTGTGAAGGATGTGGATTAAGTTTTAGGGCCCAAGTCTTCAGGCAGGCCCTACATCTATTGCAATTTTCTAAATCGTTGAGGGCTCTATAAAGGTTTTTAATATGTTCTGTATAAGAGTCCAATTGACGCTAATGGACAAGTACTTGCACTGAAACAGGGCAGATCTCAGCAGCTGACATCTAGGTCCGAATTAATATAAAGACTACAGTCATTGTGACATCTTACATCTTCACAAGGCCATTCTTACAGTATTACATTGTACATTATTACAGTGCACATTGGTAAGTATATTGCTGTCTTACAAAGCACCAACCTTAGCTTACTGCTATGTACTCTTATGGTTTGGGGCAGGAAGGAGTTAAATATGGACCTTCGATAGGGTTGAAGGATAGAGTTTTAAAAGACACTTTATATTCCATGAGGCAGTGCAGTGTAATAAGGGTTATACAATGATTCTGAAAAGTGGCGTGTGCTGTATTGCTGGAGAATAACTGTTTTACCTCATTCTGATAATGATCCTGTAGTATTTGGAATGATTGCTAGAATAAAAGACGGCCATAGGATGGATGCAATACGTTTTTACAGCACTGTACAATATCTGAACAGAGGTTATCGGCTAGATTACCACTTACATGGCTTGAGGTCCAGACAGTAATCTGCAGACTATTTCCAAACGAACCTACAAATGTTAGCGTTATACCCATAGACATAGATATAAGGCACAGATTGGAGCCTGAACATTTCTCACTTTTTTGGGCATGTAAACAGAAAAATCAGCCATTGTACGGTATTTAGTATCCAGACATTTATTCAATATATACTGTATATTATGTCTATAGACTGACGGATTATCAGTTTTATCATCTATTGTGGCAGTGAGAAACATTAAATGCCAGGCATGTACTGAGGCCATTCAGATTTAAAAAAATGGGAGCATGAAATTTACTTAAAGAGGTATTCCCATCTTAGTAAATGGGGGCATATTGCTAGGATATTCCCCTGTTGTCTGATAGGTGCAGGTCCAACCTTTGGGATGTACACCTATCTTGTAAACATAGCCAGCAAAGTCCTGGAGGGCGCACCGCGCAAGCACGGCTGCTTTCCATTCATTTCTATGGGGCCACCAAAAATAATCGAGTGCGGGCTCAGCTATTTCCGTCGGCCCCATAGAAATGAATGGGAGCAATGGCCACGCAAGCGCAATGTGCTCCCATTTACTTCTATGGGAAGAGAGTTGGTGGTGGCTGGTCCGGGGAAACCTAGGGTCCTCCAGCCATCACTTTTCCCGAATACCTCTTTAAGGGGCTGTCTATTGCTATGTAAATACAGCTTAACCCCTTAAGGACAGAGCCCATTTTGGCCTTAATGTCTGGACCAAATTTTTGAATTCTGACATGTGTCACTTTATGTGGTAATAGCTTTGAAACACTTTTACTTATCCAAGCCGTTCTGAGATTGTTTTCTCGTAACACATTGTACTTCATGACAGTGGTAAATTTGAGTCAATATAAATCACCTTTATTTTAAAAAAAATCCCAAATTTACAGAAAATTTGGAAAAATTTGTAATTTTCAAAATTTGAATTTCTCTGCTTTTAAGGCAGATAGTGATTCCTCACAAAATAGTTATTACTTTGCATTTCCCATATGTCTACTTTATGTTGCCATCATTTTGTTGATGTAATTTTATTTTTTGGGGACGTTAGAAGGCTTAGAATTTTAGAAGCAATTCTTTAAATTTTTTTTTTCATTTTTTTAAGGACCAGTTCAGTTCTGAAGTCAGTTAGTGGGGCTAACATAATAGAAACCACCATAAATTACCCCATTTTAGAAACTACACCCCTCAAGGTTTTCAAAACTGATTTTACAAACTTTGTTAACACTTTATGTATTCCACAAGATTTAAAGGAAAATGGAGATGACATTTATAAATTTCACTTTTTTTGGCAGGTTTTCCATTTTAATCAATTTTTCCTGTAACACATCAAGGGTTAATAGCCAAACAAAACTGAAAAACTATTACCCTGATTCTGCGATTTACAGAAACACCCCACATGTGGTAGTAAACTACCGAATTTTGAATACTTACCTGACGGTAAATTCGAGTTCCCAGAGTCCGGAGGCAGCACAGTATGGGTTAAGCTAGCTTCCTAGAACAAGGCAGAAGAGACCACAGCAGTAATTAATTAAACAATTAGTCCTTAGTCCATACCCCTATAAATGACCCCAGGAACCACAAACACACAGAGTTCGTATGCAGCAAAATAAATTTTATAATAGGGAGGGATCCCTGTGCTGCCTCCGGACTCTGGGAACTCGAATTTACCGTCAGGTAAGTATTCAAAATTCGGTAGTTCCCAGACGTCCGTCGGCAGCACAGTATGGGATACCAAAGCAGTGGAATAAATAAAAGGGGGGGTAATAAACCAATACTCAAGGCATCAAGATCCTTTGGCCTACGGCTGCGCCATCAGGAATGTCTAATCTGTAGTGGCGGATGAAGGTGTTCGGTGTAGACCAGGTTGCAGCATGGCATATTTCCTGCAGGGAAACGTTGCGAGCTTCAGCCCAGGATGGCGAGGCAGATCTGGTAGAATGGGCCTTTATATCTCTAGGAGCTGAGAGCCCTCTCTTGTTATAGCAGAAGGAAATGATGTTTTTAATCCAGGAAGACAGAGTCCTTTTTGTGGCTTTTGCACCAATGGAAGAACCAGCAAAGAGAACAAACAGATTTTCTGCATTCCTCAAGGTTTTGACTCTGTCGAGGTAAGTAAGAAGAGCTCTTCTGACATCCAGCGGGTTCTCAGCTTCATTCTCAGGAGGTAAGGCTGGTAGAATGATCTCCTGATTAAGAGCTATTTGAGAGTTGATCTTAGGCACAAAGGATGGAAGTGTTCTTAGAACCACAGAGTAGGATAAGTCTCTAAAGTACGGATCTTTATATGAAAGAGCCTAGATCTCCGAGAGCCTCCTGACCGAAGCAACTGCTACCAGGAAAGCCGTCTTCCATGATAGGTATTTCAAATCTGCAGAGACTAAAGGTTCAAACGGGAACTCTTTAAGGCAGTCCAGAACCAGCAGCAGATCCCAGGAGGGAACGGGACTTCTAACATCTGGACGAATATTTTTAACACCTTTGAAGAAATTAAGAACCACTGGATTTCTGGAGAATTTTCCATTGAGAAAAGCATTGATGGCAGCAAACTGGAGTTTCAAGGTGCTCAACTTCAGACCTTTGTCCAATCCATTCTGCAGAAACTGTAACACAGTAGGCAGCGAAGAGTCAGATGTATATGCTCTAAAGGTTTTCCATTGCCTCTCATAGGTTCTTCTGGTGTTGTCTTTGCGTGCACTAGCCAGAGTGGAAATGACTGAGTCAGAATACCCTTCTTGCCTCAGGACGTCATATTGAGAGCCCACGCCGCGAGATTCAGCCTGTCTAGATGTTGATGTTGAAGGCCGTTCTGTGTCAACAGGTCGGGTACTAGCGGAAGCATCCAGAACCTGCCCTGAGAGAGGGACAGAGCCAGAGAGAACCATGCCCTCCTTGGCCAATACGGCAGAATCACAATGGCCTTGACTTTTTCCAACTTGATCTTGGATAAGGTCTTCTGAATCAGAGCTGGAGGAGGAAAAGCATAGACGAAGATTCCTTTCCATGGGATGGAAAGACCATCCACTGCATGTGGACTCTGACGGGGATCTAAGGCACAAAACAGAGGAGTTTTGGTGTTTTGATTTGTAGCAAATACGTCGAGTTGTGGACGACCAAACCTCTGGATGATCTGGAGAAATATTTGAGGTGAAAGCGACCATTCTCCTGGTGACAGTGTGCTCCTGCTCAGCAAGTCTGCCACAACATTCTGAGAGCCCTTGATGTGTATCGCTGACAAGCTGCTCAAGTTCTTCTCTGCCCATCTGAATAGATTCCGAGACAGCAGACGTAGAGCTGGGCTTCTGGTGCCACCCTGTTTGTTTAGGTAAAACACCAGTGAGGCTAGGAAGAACTAAGGTGTCACTAAGAAGAATCCAGGAAAAAAAAAAACTTACTTTGAGTCCTGAGTGGCGCGGCTGCCTGGCCAAGGGTACTGATACAGCCAGCAGCCAGCCAGAAATAGAGCTCCAATGCGAAGCCCCGCCCCCTCCGTGACGCGACGCGAGTGCCAGCCAATAGGAGACAAGCTAATGGAAGGGGGCGGAGCCAAAAAACGGCGCCGACGAGCAGAGCACAGAGAGACGGACAGAAGGAAAAAAACAAGGTCTTACCTTATCCCAGAAGGAGTAGAGCAGGTAATGGAAACTTTGTGCCATGCCAAGCTGCCAGGAGAAAGAGCCATACCCACACCCAGCCAAACGGGGGAATAGGGGGGGGGGCTTCATTAAGACCCAAGAGGAATAGGAAACCTCATAAGGGCCACATCCCAGGCATATAATATAAATCCAACAATCCTGCAGAACAAGAGTGGGGAGGACTGCGATACCGTCAGCCCTGCATCCCCAACTTGTCTGACCGTAGGGACCCTCAACACCCTGTCAGGTCCCCTGTAACAAAAAGAAACATGCATTAATAAAAATTTGGATTATTAGAGTAAAATAACAACCAGTCTGTTTAGACAGACGCACGGTCTCTTCTACATTGCAGAAGAAAAAAACTCTGTGTGTTTGTGGTTCCTGGGGTCATTTATAGGGGTATGGACTAAGGACTAATTGTTTAATTAATTACTGCTGTGGTCTCTTCTGCCTTGTTCTAGGAAGCTAGCTTAACCCATACTGTGCTGCCGACGGACGTCTGGGAACTACTGTATGGCCACACGGCAGGGCGCAGAAGAAAAGGTGCGCCAGATGGTTTATTGAGGGCAAATTTTGCTGGACTGGTTTTTAGACACCATGTCCGATTTGAGACCTCCCTGATGCTCCCTACAGTAGAAACAACCAAAAAGTGCCCATATTTTGGAAACTACGGGATAAGGTGACAGTGTTATTGATACTATTTTGGGGTACATATGATTTTTGATCGCTTTATATGACACTTTTTGTTAGGCAAAGTAACCAAAAATGGATGTTCTGGCACAGTTTTTATTTTTTATTTTGTACAGTGTTCATCTATCAGGTTAGGCCATGTGATATTTTTGTAGAGCAGGTTGTTATGGACGTGGCGATACCTAACATGTATAGTTTTTTAAATTTATTTAAGTTTTACGCAATAATATCATTTTTGAAACAAAATCATGTTTTAGTCTCTCCATTGTCTGAGAGCTGTAGTTTTTTTATTTTTTGGGCGATTGTCTCAGGTAGGGGCTCATTTTTTGCGGGAAGAGGTGACGGTTAGATTGGTACTATTTTGGGGGGCATATGCCTTTTTGATCGCTTGGTATTACATTTTTTGTGATGTAAAGTGACAAAAAATGGCTTTTTTGACACAGTTTTTATTTTATTTTTTTTTACTGTGTTCACCTTAGAGGTTAGATCATGTGATATTTTTGTAGAGCAGGTTGTTACGGATGTGGCGATACCTAACATGTATAGTTTTTTAAATTTATTTAAGTTTTACACAATAACATAATTTTTGAAACAAGAAAAATCATGTTTTAGTCTCTCCATTGTCTGAGAGCTGTAGTTTTTTTTACCTTTTGGGCGATTGTCTCAGGTAGGGGCTTATTTTTTGCGGGAAGAGGTGATGGTTAGATTGGTACTATTTTGGGGGGCATATGCCTTTTTGATCGCTTGGTATTACATTTTTTGTGATGTAAAGAGTTTCTATTTTTATTTTTTTACGGTGTTCACCGGAGGGGGCGGGACATGTGATATTTTTGTAGAGTGGGTTGTTGCGAACGTGGCGATACCTAACATGCTTGGGGTATTTTTTTTCTTTTTTTACCAATTTCAAATTTGAGTATTGGGGGAAAAATATGATTTTTTTTTAACTATTTTTTTTTTATTTTTTTAAAAAATTTTTACACTTTTTTTTTAGACTCAGACCCACTTGGTTCTTGAAGATCCAGTGGGTCTGATTGTTCTATAATACACTACAGTACACTGTATAGTATACTGCAGTGTATTTTCACACAGGCTAAGCCTTGTCAGGCTCCTGCCTTTAGCAGGAGCCTGATGAGGCTTAGCTTACACCATGGCAACCCAGACGCTTCTGAAAGTGTCCAGTTGCCGTGGTAACCATCGGGACGCTGCCACAGCAGAGCAGCGTCCAGATGGAAGGGAGAGGGAGCTTCCTCCCTCTCATCTGGCCACACCATCGGCGCTGCCAGCGCACCGCAGCGCCCGATGGGAGAGGGAGGGAGCTCCCTCCCTGTTAACCCCTTCCATACAACGGTCCCTACGGACCGCGGCATGGAAGGGGTTAAACTGCTGACATCAGTGCCAGCACCGATGTCAGCAGTTTCAAGCAGAGTATCAGCTGTATGCTGATACTCTGCTTGAAAACCGCTCGGCCATCCTGGAAAATCATTGCGGGCGGCACTCTCGCCGCCGCCGCCCGCACATCGCCGCAGCCGCCCGCCAATGTTTTGGCCAGTGATTGGTCAGTGACCAGTCACTGACCAATCACAGCCGGGGGCGGGGGGACACCCTGACCCCCCCCAACCCCTGACATTCGGCGGGGATTCGCCAGAATAGCGCGATCCCCGCCGAGTACCCGGTGCCTGCTGTGAATGGCTGGTCTGAATAGACCAGCCATTCACAGCGATCGCCATTATGGGGGGGGCACGGCTCCCCCCCAGGCCTTCACTATGGATGGCTGGCTGTGGCTAACAGCCGCCATCACAGCATGTAAACCCCACTGCACTGCGCAGCGGGTGTTTACATGCAGGGCGTACCGGTACGCCCTGTAGCGCGAACTACCTCGCGCCCTGGACGTACCAGTACGCCCATTGTCACCAAGGGGTTAAAGGGGTTGTTTGAGTAAACTGCAAAATTAAAGAAAGTGAGTCAAAATAAAAACACCAATGATGTGCCAGTGCCGTAACTCCCATCTCCACATTTTCTGGTCCATGCCAGACCAAAAGTGGTGACATACCTTTTTAGATCACATGACTACTGCAGTCAGTCACTGGTCTCAGTGGTCACACGTACAAGAATGTCATGTCACTGCCTAGCCTAAGTAGTGATGTGCTGTCAATCCGCTGCTGTTTTTACCCTACCTGATGCACAGTGATGACCCCGTGATTTTTACTGATCATTCGTTCCCATTCAGTTTCTTGCATATTGTCAGCAGCAAGCACATCCCTGCCAACTAACTACTATTTTTAGTGTCACATTGGTACTCAGCGCAAGTGATTAGTAGCGCATTTATATGTTCCCAAGCATTTTTTGTTCCAGATCAACTCCTGTTTAAAAGAGTAAGAGCTCATTCAGACGGCTGTATGAATAAGTCCGCATCCTTTCCGCAATTTTGTGGACCCATTCATTTCCATGGGGCCGCAAAAGATGTGGACATCACACCGCGTGCTGTCCGCATCCGTGGTTCTTTTCCGTGGCTCCGTAGAAAAGATAGAGCATGCGGACAAGAATATGCATTTTCTATTATGCTTGCGCAATTGTGGAACGCACACAGCCGGCATCTGTGTTTTGCGGAATCCTTAATTTGCAGATCCACAAAACACTATGTTCGTCTGGATGCGCCCTAAAATCTATCATCCCCAAATGAAGGAAAAGACAGAGATCTTCTGATGATGCACAGGGCCGTAACTACCATAGTGGCAGACCATGTGACTGCTATGGGGCCCAAGGCAAGAGGGAGCCCAGTCTTAGTTGGGATCATCTCCTCTTCTACTGGGGGTGAAAACTTGGTCAGGACTATACCCTCTAAAGCAGGGATCTCAAACTCGTGGCCCTCCAGCTGTTGCAAAACTACAACTCCCAGCATGCCCCAATAGCTGTAGGCTCTCCTGGCATGATGGAAGTTGTAGTTCTACAACAGCTGTAGGGCCACGAGTTTGAGATCTCTGCTCTAAAGGAACAACTTTTAGCAAATGAAGCAGTGGAAAAATGGCCCAAGTGTCATTGAAAGGGGTTTAGGCAGAAATCCTTCTGTCCTGTTTGGGGGGCCTGGTTTGATTCTTGCTATGGGGCCCTTACTTATCCATGTACGCCATTGATGATGCATAAATATTTCCATTCATTGACAGCAAGCAAATGTAAAAATATTTAATTAATATGCAAAGTATATTACAAAGTGGCAGAAAAGCTGTGTTTTATTATGCACTATGCATCTTTAAACCTTTAATAAATATTTAATTGTGATTTGATGCAATTTCTATGTTACTTCTATGCAGAATTCTACAGGCTATGTTTATCCTTGAAAGATATTGTATCTATGATCATTTCATGTAACTATGCACAAAAAGAAATATTAGACCATCTTCTGGTCCTCACATACTTAAAGGAGTAATCCAGAATTGCAATATTGATAGCCTATCCTCAGGATCAGCCATCAATATATGATTGGCAGGTTTGACAGCCCCCACTCCTGCTGATTAGCTGTTCAACAGTAGCTTATGGTTGGAACTACACAGCTCTGTCCATTGTGTAGTGGGTGTAGCACTGCTCCCATTCACTTCTATAGGGGCAGCACTGCAGTTACCAGCTCTGTCCACTAGGCAGTTCTAGAACCGACCTCCATGGCCACAGTTACTCTGAAATAGCTGATTATGGGGGTGCGGGTTGTCAGACCTTGCCAATCATACATTATTGACCTGTTCCTGAGGATAGGCCATCAATGTTGAAATCCTGGAAAAATTCTTTAAACCCTTAGTAACCTCCACTTAAATGTTTTAGAGGGAGAGGGCTTCCTCTGTCTGCCATCGACACCCTGCAAATGATATTGCGGGACGCCCATGTATTTGCATGTCAGCCTAGGGCTTAATGAAGTATATCAATATCAGGCTGCACCTCCCTGGTGCAGGCTCCATAAGCGGTACAGACCCTTAATAATTATTATTAAATAGTAATTGATTAAAAATTGTTAAATAGAGTTTTATTAAGTAAAAATTTTTAAGTAAAAAAATACACCTTTTTTCCATTAAAAAAGATTTTCAATGAAAAAAAAATGCAAAAAAAAAAATCCCCACCACATATTTGGTATAGTTGAATCCCTAATGACCCGCACTACACAATTATCATGTAATTTATCCAGTATAGTGAACACCGTAAAAAAGTTAAATAAAAGTTATTACTGCCAGAATTGCTATTTTTGCTTATTCCTAAAAAAAACTAATAAAAACAGATCAAAACAAAAATCAAGCTCTTGCATAGCTCTATAGAATAAAAAATAAAAAAGTTATGGTTATTGTGATGGTGCCAAAACCTTTTTAAAGGGTTTTTATTGTTCAAAATAGTAGAATGTTTAAAAAAAAAATACTGTATATATATTTGGTATCGCTGTAATCGTACTCACCCAGAAAATGAAGTCCTACTGTTATTTATGCCAAAAAAATGAATGCCACATTCATTGCTGTTTTTTCCCATCTATTTCCAAAATGGTGCCATTATAAACTACAACTTGTTCCGGAAAAAAAAGCCCTTATATACAGTAATTACATTGACTGAAAAATAAAAAAGTTAAGGCTCATGGAATGCAACGATGAATATACTGTATGAAAAAAATTGCTTGGTCACTAAGACCCAAAAAAGGCTGATCACTAAGGGGTTAAGAGTAGAGATGAGCGAGCACTAAAATGCTCGGGTGCTCGTTATTCGAGACGAACTTTTCCCGATGCTCGGGTGCTCGTTTCGAGTAACGAACCCCATTGAAGTCAATGGGAGACTCGAGCATTTTTGCAGGGGACCAAGGCTCTGCACAGGGAGGGCTGGGTGAAAACCTGGAAACATCAGAAAATGATGGAAACACCACGTAAATGGACAGGAAACAGCAGGGGCAGCATGCATGGATGCCTCTGAGGCTGCCTAATCCCACCATTACCCCAAATTCTCAGGCAACAGCCTGGTGGTTACCCTCATGGCAATTGTGCTCACCCAGACCAAGAAAGGCGAGGCACATGCCCATCACATGTTAGGGAAGCACCCAACTAGGTGCAAAGAAAAATTGTTTAGAGAGAGGGCCTGTAGGTGGACCTCCGGAAAAATTGTTTGGAGAGAGGGCCTGTAGGTGGACCTCCGGAAAAATTGTTTGGAGAGAGGGCCTGTAGGTGGACCTCCGGAAAAATTGTTCATAGAGAGGGCCTGTAGGTGGACCTCCGGAAAAATTGTTAAGAGAGAGGGCCTGTAAGGGGCCCTCCGGAAAAATTGTTTAGAGAGAGGGCCTGTAGGTGGACCTCCAGAAAAATTGTGGTAAAAGAGTGCCAGTTGGACCTCTAAAAAATTGCGTTTTTTGGGTCAGCGTTAGGCAAAGACGACAAGGAGGAGGAGGAGTAGGGGGAGTAGAGAAGAGGAATCAGATACATAAGTAATGTTAATTTTTAGCTGCTTTCCCTCGGAGAAGATTTGAATTCCGGTGAAATCCAGGCTTTGTTCATTTTAATAAGCGTCAGCCTGTCAGCGCTGTCAGTTGACAGGCGTGTACGCTTATCTGTGATGATGCCACCAGCTGCACTGAATACCCGCTCTGACAACACGCTAGCGGCAGGGCAGGCCAGCACCTCCAAGGCGTACAGTGCCAGTTCAGGCCACGTGTCCAGCTTTGAAACCCAGTAGTTGTATGGAGCAGAGTGATCGGTCCGGACGTTGGTATGGTCATCTAGGTACTCCCTCACCATCTTTCTGTACAGCTCCGCCCTACTCTGCCTAGACTGGGGACAGGTGACAGTGTCTTGCTGGGGTGACATAAAACTGGCAAAGGCCTTGGAGAGCGTTCCCCTGCCAGTGATGGACAGGCTGCCTGCTCGCCTCCTCTCCCCCGCTACTTGGCCCACAGAACCATGCCCTCTGCCGCTAGCAGCGTCAGATGGGAAGGATTGTTTTCAGCTTGTGCACCAGGGCCTGGTGATATTGATTCACTCCCATACTCCTTTCCTCTACAGGGATGAGAGTGGAAAGGTTCTGCTTGTACCGTGGGTCCAGGAGAGTGAACACCCAGTAATCGATGTTTGAAAAAATTTTTCTAACGCGAGGGTCACGGGATAGGCAGCCTAACATGAAGTCTGCCATGTGCGCCAGAGTCCCAACACACAAGAATTCGCTCTCCTCACTGGCCTGACTCTCCATTTCCTCCTCCTCCTCCTCCAAGTCCTCCTCTTCAGCCCATACACGCTCAAGAGTTAAGAAGGACTGAGCACTGGTACCCTCTTCTGTCTCGCCGACATTCTCCTCCTCTTCCTCCTCATCCTCATCCCCCTCCTCCGATACGCGCTGAGAAACAGACCGGAGGGTGATCTGGCTATCAAGCGACGTATCTTCCTCCACCGTCTCTTGTGACAAGCGCAAAGCATCCGATTCATGCTGAGCAGTGAGTTTTTCAACAGGCAAAGCAGCGGGATGGTGAGGCTGATAATGGCGGCATCGCCGCTGATCATCTGTGTTGACTCCTCAAAGTTGGTCAACACCTGGCAGATATCAGACATCCATGTCCACTCCTCATTGTAGACTTGAGGAATCTGAGTGACCTGACTACCAGTTCTGGTGGAAGTTGACATCTGGCAGTCTACAATCGCTCTGTGCTGCTGGTAAACTCTGGATAACATGTTTAATGTCGAATTCCATCTTGTGGGCACGTCGCACAACAGTCGGTGAGCGGGCAATTGTAGGCGTCGCTGCGCTGCCCTGAGAGTGGCAGCATCTGTGGTCGACTTGCGGAAATGCGCACAGATGCGGCGCACCTTGGTGAGCAAATAAGACAGATTGGGGTATGTCTTGAGGAACCGCTGAACTATTAGATTGAACACGTGGGCCAGGCATTGCACATGTGTCAGTCTGCCGAGTTGCAGAGCCGCCACCAGGTTACGCCCATTGTCACACACAACCATGCCTGGCTTGAGGTTCAGCGGTGCCAGCCACAGATCGGTCTGCGCCGTGATGCCCTGTAACAGCTCTTGGGCGGTGTGCCTTTTGTCACCTAAGCTCAGCAGTTTGAGCACCGCCTGCTGGCGCTTACCCATGGCACTGCTGCTGCGCCTAGAGCTACCGACTGAAGGCGCCGTGCCCACGGATGGTAATTCGGAGGAGGAGGAGGGGTCGGAGGAGGAGGCATAGTACGTCTGAGAGACCGTGACCGAGGTAGGCCCCGCAATCCTCGGTGTGGGCAGTACATGAGCAGCCCCAGGGTCAGTCTCGGTCCCATCCTCCACCAAGTTAACCCAATGTGCCGTCAGTGATATATAGTGTCCCTGCCCGGCAGTACTTGTCCACGTGTCCATGGTTAGGTGGACCTTCTCAGAAACAGCATTGGTCAGGGCACGGATGATGTTCTGTGACACGTGCTGGTGTAGGGATGGGACGGCACATCGGGAAAAATAGTGGCGGCTGGGGACCGAATACCGAGGGGCAGCCACCGCCATGAGATTGTGAAAGGCCTCGGTCTCTACCAGCCTATAGGGCAGCATCTCCAGGCTCAGCAATTTGGAGATGTGGACATTGAGGGCTTGGACATGTGAGTGGGTAGAACTGTATTTCCTCTTGCGCTCCAGCGTCTGCTGTAAAGACAGCTGAACGCTGCGCTGGGACACATTGGTGGACGCTGTGGAGGATCGTGGAGGCGAAGGTGTGGTTTTCCGGCGGGAGGCGCTCATGCCGGGGTCCTGGGCAGGTGGTTGACTAGCAGAGGCAGCGAGTGACACAGGGGAAGGAGCAGTGGTGGGACCCGCAGGAGGTGAACGGCCTTGGTTCCATTGAGTGGGGTGTTTAGCACTCATGTGCCTGCGCATGCTGGTGGTGGTTAGGCTAGTAGTGGTGGCACCCCTGCTGATCCTGGTGTGGCACAGGTTGCACACCACAGTCCGTCGGTCATCCTCACTTTCTTTAAAGAACCTCCAGACTTGCGAACATCTAGGCCTCGCTACGGGAGCTTCACTACGTGTAACAGTTGCTGCTGATGCACCAGCTCTGGCCCTGCTTCTCCCTCTGGCCACACCACTGCCTCTTACAACCTGTTCTGGTGCAGCACTCGCCTCTGTCTCAGAAGCACTGTCTTCACTCGGCTTATCAACCCAGCTTGGGTCAGTCACCTCGTCATCCTCCGATTCCTTAGTCTGCTCCCCCCTCGGACTTCCTGCCCTGACAACAAATTCACCACTGTCTGACAACCGTGTCTCCTCATCGTCCGACACCTCTTTACACACTTCTTGCACTAAGTCAACAATGACATCATCATCACTCACAGACTGTGACAGTCTTCAAACTTGGGCATCGGGAAAGAGATCAGCAGCAACCTGAGAAGTGGTTTGTGACTCTGGGAAGGGTCCAGAAAACAGTTCCTCAGAGTATGCCGGATCGAATTACAAATTTTTCTGGGAGGGGGCAGACTGGGGGGAAGGAGGTTGAGGTGGAGGAGCCAGAGGAGTGCTCCCTTGGGTAACGTGGGTGGACTGCGTGGAAGACTGACTGGTGGACAAATTACTTGAAGCATTGTCCGCAATCCACGACATCACCTGTTCGCACTGTTGTGGTTTCAACAGTCCTCTACCACGTGTCCCTGTAAGTTGAGACATGAAGCTAGGGAGTGTAGCTCTGCGGCGTTCCCCTGCTCCCTCATCAGCAGATACTGTCTCACCCTGCCCAGGACCACGGCCTTTGCCCCCTGCAGTAATTGAATGCCCACGCCCACGCCCTCGTCCTTGGCCCTTAGCACTGGGGTTCAACATTTTCTGTGTATTATATGTACAAAAAAAAAAAAGGGCCTGCTGTACTGAAACCCACGAACTTGTTCAATCTAAACAAGAAAATATATAGGTGGATAAGTTAGAGCAAAATTATGTATGTTATTACGTACCGTGCAGTATGGAGCAAATACACTGAAACTATTAGATTAGGCAGACTTGGTCTGCTTAAGTGCAACCCAGACAAATGTCGCACAGAGATTTTTGTAATGTAGCTGTATCAGTGAGAGCAAAAGACCTTTTTTAATTACGTGACGTACAGAATGTGTCACCTGGACAGAAAATACGGATTGTGCTTTGTATATAGGTGGATAAGTTAGAGCTAAATTACCTATGTTATTACGTACCGTGCAGTATGGAGCAATTACACTGAAACTATTAGATTAGGCAGACTTGGTCTGCTTAATTGCAACCCAGACAAATGTCGCACAGAGATTTTTGTAATGTAGCTGTATCAGTGAGAGCAAAAGACCTTTTTTAATTAAGTGACGTACAGAATGGGTCACCTGGACAGAAAATACGGATTGTGGTTTGTGGTGACTGGACAGCTGAACTGTGACACACAGAATGGTTCCACACAGCTGTATGAAATGGATTTGTATCACTGGGATAAAACAAAAAAAATATATATTTTTTTTAATTTTTATTTTTTTATATATTTTTTTTTATATAATTTTTTTTTAACGTGACGTGCAGAAAATATCAGAGAGCAAACTCAGCCCCTGCTTACTGTGGCTATTTTGACTGCAACCCAGACAAATGTCGCACAGAGATTTTTGTAATGTAGCTGTATCAGTGAGAGCAAAATAACTTTTTTAATTAAGTGAGGTACAGAATGTGTCATCTGGACAGAAAATACGGATTGTGCTTTGTATATAGGTGGATAAGTTAGAGCTAAATTACGTATGTTATTACGTACCATGCAGTATGGAGCAATGGCACTGAAACTATTAGATTAGGCAGACTTGGTCTGCTTAATTGCAACCCAGACAAATGTCACACAGAGATTTTTGTAATGTAGCTGTATCAGTGAGAGCAAAAGACCTTTTTAATTAAGTGACGTACAGAATGTGTCACCTGGACAGAAAATACGGATTGTGGTTTGTGGTGACTGGACAGCTGAACTGTGACACACAGAATGGTTCCACACAGCTGTATGAAATGGATTTGTATCACTGGGATAAAACAAAAAAAATATTATTTTTTTTTAATTTTTATTTTTTTATATATTTTTTTTATATAATTTTTTTTTTAACGTGATGTGCAGAAAATATCAGAGAGCAAACTCAGCCCCTGCTTACTGTGGCTATTTTGACTGCAACCCAGACAAATGTCGCACAGAGATTTTTGTAATGTAGCTGTATCAGTGAGAGCAAAATAACTTTTTTAATTAAGTGACGTACAGAATGTGTCATCTGGACAGAAGATACGGATTGTGCTTTGTATATAGGTGGATAAGTTAGAGCTAAATTACGTATGTTATTACGTACCATGCAGTATGGAGCAATGACACTGAAACTATTAGATTAGGCAGACTTGGTCTGCTTAATTGCAACCCAGACAAATGTTGCACAGAGATTTTTGTAATGTAGCTGTATCAGTGAGAGCAAAAGACCTTTTTTAATTAAGTGACGTACAGAATGTGTCACATAGACAGAAAATACGGATTGTGGTGACTGGACAGCTGAACTGTGACACACAGAATGGTTCCACACAGCTGTATGAAATGGATTTGTATCACTGAGATAAAACAACAAAAAAACGATTTTTTTTAAATTTATTTATTTTAATTTTTTTTATATATATATTTTTTTTTTAACGTGACGTGCAGAAAATATCAGAGAGCAAACTCAGCCCCTGCTTACTGTGGCTATTTTGACTCCAACCCAGACAAATGTCGCACAGAGATTTTTCTAATGTAGCTGTATCAGTGAAAGCAAAAGACCGTATTTGATTACGTGACGTACAGTATGGGTCACCTGGACAGAAAATACGGATTGTGGTTTGTGGTGAGTGGACAGCTGAACTGTGACACACAGAATGGTTCCACACAGCTGTATGAAATGGATTTGTATCACTGAGATAAATCAATAAAAAAAAAAAGTGTTATATATGGCGATAGCTGCACCACTAGTGCCAGCCAGCCAAGCCAGGAGACAAAAAAAAGTGTCTTATAGCCTTAGAAGGGCTGTTGGGTTCTTTTCAGATCACTCCTGCCTAACAGAGAACTAAATCCAGGCCCTAACACTCTCCCTGAAACGCAGCCCATCTGTCCCTAACGACATCCAGACTGAGCCGAGCACCGCGGGCAGTCACTAGTATATTCCAGGGTCACCTGATCAGGCCAGCCAACCCCTGCTATCGACATGTAAGGGCCCCACGTGATGCTGGGTATACCACAGAGTCTCCTGGCTTGTGATTGGCTGAGTTTATAGGCGCCAAAAATTCAAAATGCGGGAGATGCCATTTCCTCGAGCATAGCGAGATACTCGTCCGAGCAGCAAGCACTTACGAGTACCCTAATACTCGAACAAGCACCAAGCTCGGACAAGCATGCTCGCTCATCTCTAGTTAAGAGCCAAAATGTTTAAAATTGTTAACGACAATTATCCTTTAAATCGCATAGTAATAATTGGCAAGAGATTTTTTGATTTTGAAATTAAGATGACATATCACCGCTTGTATCCCGCTCTAATCTGAGCATTTGATGTTCCTGTCAGTCACCACTGACTTACAATGACAATATTTCTCCAAAGTAATTACTTTTGTCAATATGTATTAGAAATGTATGTAATTCTCCTGTAAACTATCCCACACCTGCATCCCATGTGCTGTCTTGAGACTTACTATCTTATTATAATCTTCCTGGGTAAGAACTCTCATTACATTGAAAAACAGCAGTAAAATCCAATCACGAGGAGGAAGATTACTGAACATGGAGAAATACACTAGAGGAGAAGAAGCTGGTGTTGGCATAGATTGATATACAGACACATAAATCAAATGCATAAATGCTCCTCATATCTCATTATTCCTTATCATCTGCAATGTATGATGGATTTATCTTTTCAAGTGCTGTGAATGGCTCGTGGGGTGAGATTCACCAGACTAAAATGCCACTCAGAAAAACACAGCTATGGTCTATCATTGAAGTCACTTGTAGCAATTGTAGGCTCATGCTGTGATTCTAGGAAGTCTAGCTTGATGGATGCAAGTTTTTTTTTTTCTTGAATGAATATCATTTGTTGAAGACACATCAGTTGCCATTGTGGTGTGGGGTCATTCAGACTGTAAGCAATTTCTCCTAAAACTGGGGTGTAACTGTATGTAAAACACAGCAAAATTTCATATAAACACCTAAAAACGTTCAGGTCGCATGTACATTACTATAAAGTATACAATGCAGTGGATAATTCATGATCTGAGGTTCTTTTACACAGACCAATAATTGGGTCAATTACCAGATATGAGTATTTGTAGAAATGCTCATTCCTGATAATTGACTGATGTAAATGTGCAAACAGTCATTCATCTGGTGTCTTTTGGACAGTACCAAAATTCATAGTTTGTGTACAGCACATCTCACTGTATAAACAGGGATCTGCAACCTAAAAACAATTATTCACTCTGGGGGTGCCCGACGACGGTAGTGATCACCAGTCCCCAAACAGCGGAAGTCGTTGCTGCATATGAATGTGCCAGCAAGCCCTGGAGGGGAGAGGACAGTAGTATTCATGGTGGCGATCCTCACTCTGGCGCTCCTATAGCCGTGCAGTAAGGGGGGCACACCCTCTCTTCGCCTCAGGGCACACCCTGGTTTTGCGTCTCCTGCCTGGAGGTAGGTGGGGTGTCCTTGGTGTTAGCCAGTTTAGAGGTGCAAGTCCATGTGGTTTGGGTTTTATTGCTTCAAGCATCAGTCACATTACTGAGACAGACTGGCATCCATTAAAGGACTACACCCCACAGCTGGCCATTGCATGCCTCCCAAATCCCTCTTTTTGATCCAATTCCCTCTGTCCCTCTTTGATCCTTAAATGTCTCTCTAAAGTAAATTTACTAAATTGCTCCTCACAAAACTATCTGTGTGGTCATTATTTGGTGCAATATATATAATCTGGTGATTTATATGCCAATATTTAGATGGATATTGAAGTGCAAGAAATAAATTGTCCCAGGGGCTTCACATGCAGTAAAAAATAAAGGAACTTATCCTCATCTAACCCATCGCCAGCTGCTGAAATTCTGATAGAGTAAGTAATTATGCTTTGGGCGGAGTTAGAGGCGTAGCCTACTATGAAAAAATTTTCATTAATGCTCAATGCACATATCATCCCTCTTTGTGATTTTCAAAGTTTGGAAGGTATGACATTGTAGTACATGTAACAGAGAGAAAATTGCATGTCGTTGGTCATTTGGGAAGACTGTATTGTTTGCTTTAGAAAGAAGCAAAGGGGACAGTTATTTCCACCCTCTATACACAGTGTTTGGTATTCTACTTCTACCCATCATCCAATCAGTAAAAGATAGACTATATTTTCCTTTAACCAAGCCGGCCTGTTCATTTGTCTGCATATCCGACCCAGTCCCCTGTTCTTTTGCTTTGCACCCTGCTGCTCATCTAACACCAAGGGCACCACAGCCACCACCAGGCAGGGTGTGCCCAGAGGCGAAGAAGGGGTGTGCCCCCCTACCCCCAACACTGCATGCCAGGCTGGAACAGGGTTAGTCACCATGAGGACTACAACCATCCTCACTGCCACTGTCACCAATGAGAATCTCTCCACTCGACGCTTCCCCTGTATGCTGGTGTGCTGCACAGATAACACCTCAAGGCAATTAGGGTCAGTGAATCAGAAGCAGACATGACATGCACATGGAACAAACAGCACAAGTACAGGCCATTTTATTACTCTGCTATATATATATATATAGCATGCTTCAGTGACAAGATGAATCATGGACATCATGTCCTTGCATAGTTCATAAATACAAAGGACCAAGAAATTGCAGAAATCTGTGGTGCAAGAAGATCCCCAAATTAACAAGTTAACTTTTCTGTGTTCTCTCATTTGAGCATTAAAGACAGATTTTTAACCCTTTTAAGGAAAGACGTGTCCTACACTTCTAACCAAATATAAAGGTATGCTGTATAATGGGACTTGGGAGAAGAGTGTTCTCCTTCAAATAAGGGTAATGAAATACCTATTCAGATGTCCATAGGCTGTAAAGTATTGAGCTCATGTTATTGCATAGAAAGCAGGCAGTGCATATTTTCATAACACATCTATAAAAAGTATTTTCCAGCCAATCTTATGTAGGTGCTTTACAGCGATATTATGGTAAAGTACATAATATATGAGGACACTAGACTGCCATCTTGTGGTGGTGAACAAAAATAACTCCAACTGATAGAATTGTTTGAGAGTGCAATACAAAGACCATAGGTCTCTATTGTGCAGAAGTGCCAAATACTAAGAAGGAAACCAACACAAAAAGACATATACAATCATTATAAACATCTCGCTGCTCTACCCATCTCCCACCCTTCCAATAGGAACCAGAAGTATGGCCAAATAGAAAGGGAGGGAAAAAACACATTACATAAACTATATATTAATATAATATTACACACATTAATATGGCTTATCTGCTATTTTTGTAAAACTAGCACACATTGCATATATCATTAATAACATATACATCTTTTAAGAATCAACTTTTTAATAATTTTGTTTTTGAGAATTACAAATTAGGAATGACAGTAAATTAGGGAGCAATGCTTCAAATGTCCATTCATTATTCTATGAATATTCATCATTCATGATGGTAGCTACAGGTTGAAATTTGGAAGGGGGAGAAAGGGAACTCTGAATATATAATGTAACCTGTAGCTATAGTAAGAGAATACAGGCTAAAATGAAAAGGCACAGTTCTAACATTGCTGGAATATGTATTATACAGATAGACAAAGGAATAAATGGCCAAAGGGAGGTAATAGAATGAACCTGGCATAAAGTGGTACCATAGCGGCATACAGAATGTCCAAGCATGGGTGAGATATTAGAGCTAATTCATGTGTGGCAGATGTGTTTCTGAAATTCCTGTGGCTTTACCATTTATCTAAATGGGGGTTTGTAGAAATCCATGTGATTGCCGCTGAAACAACCCATTTCAGATGAATGAAGCTGATTTTCAGTTCTGCAACAACTCTGCTGAGCGCAAATCTACCCTTTGACTATAGATGTATACACCAGATAAATGAGCCCAGTCTTGCTACACAGTGGCTACGCTTGCTTCGTTTCTGTAGTCTCTCTTGTCTTGCAGATTTGTCTACAAACTAGTATTAATAATAATAACATCACAGCAGGGAATTGCTATTTATGAAGTTCTCTAGCTGTTTGCTTTGCATGAGTACAAGTGCAGCGAGCCACAGGGGAGGCGCAGGGCAGAGAGGATGGAATTGGTGGTTTTCACCCTGATGGTGGTAGTTGTATTCACAATTCACAGTGGAAGTCCTCCCTCTGGTGTCCTCTGGGGCTGTGTAGTTACTGGAGAGTGCCCCCTTTCTTCTATGGGCACACCCTTGATGGTGTCAGTTGGCGGGGTGCAAGGCAGGAGGGCAAGTGCAGGCACAGGTGAATAATGGAGACAATGACCAGGCCCGTTGACTGCAACCAGTGTGCCTTCTCTTTACTGAATTTGATGACAGGAGCAGCTGTACAGATAACAGCAAAGGCACAGTTCCAAGGTAGATAACTGTGCAATATTAATGCTATCTCAATAACAGCATATAGACAGTAACAAATGATGGTGGTGGTAGTACTCCCTTACTGTCTCTCTAAAGAACACTTTACAGTCTCTGCAGAACCTCAGGCATGAAATTAGGTTCTTATTAGATTCCGCTGCAGTTCACGGACTGAGGGGTGCAGAAATTTAGAACTGAATGGCCAATCAGTGTCAAAGTGAGGGATGCTTTAGTAGTATTCCCTCTCCATAGCAGCAAAGTCTTTCTGCCATCCATATACCTGGCATGACTGGGGGAATCAAGGAAGAGGGGAGTAATATATAGACCAGGCACTACTGAGGGCACCAAGAAAGGGGGGGGGATTATATATACTTGGTACTACTGGGGGAGCAATATATAGACCTGGCACTACTGGGAACACAGAGAAAAGGGGGAATTTGATAATTATATATACCTGGCCCAAATGGGGGCAACAGGGCAGTATACAGACCTGGCACTACAGGGGGCACCAAGAAAGGGGGAGCATTATATAGACGTGGCACTGCTGGGGGCACCAAGAGAGAGGGGGCATTATATAAACCTGGAACTACGGGTCACACCAATGAAGGGGGGGGCATTATATAGACCTGGCACTAACAAAGGAGGGCATTATCTACTGGCACTACAAGGCAACCATTATCTATTGCCAATATATATATTCTGGCACTATGGGGGTGCATTATATATAAACTGGCACTACAGACTGGCATAAAGGAGCATTATATACTAGCACTATGGGGGGCATTATATATACTGCCACTACAGGAGGGCATAGAGGGGCATTATATACTGGCACTACAGAGGAGGGCATTATCTACTGGCACTACAAGGATAGCATTATCTATTGCCATGGCAGGGGGAATATTTGTAGATATATATATTCTGCCACTATGGGGAGGTATTATATGTATACTGGCACTGGAGGCATAGAGGAGCATTATATACTGGTACTACGGGAGAAGACGATATATATATATATATATTTTTATATAAATATATATATATATATTTGAACTACAGGGGGAATTATAGTCCATAATCAGGGCAACACTGTTGGTGTAGGAATAAACGGAGTTCAAAATGTGACCAAACATCTACCATTTAAAAAAAAGAAAGAGCCACGACACATCCAAATTCTGTTAAAAAATTAGTGTCCTTTATTCACCCATGTAGCGACATTTCAGTCCTCTTACTGGAACTGTTCTCAAGCAAGTGAATGCATACAAGTGTAAGATATTTAAAGGCATGGCCTTATTTTTTTGGCATTTGGGGGGTACTTTCTCTCTTTGAGGAGAGAGTGCATTAATTGGCGTGAGGAGACTTATAGGCTTTTTTAATATCCGCAATCCACACCACAAAAAAAAGGCAAGAGAAAGGTTCTTAAAAGGTGCTGAAAAAGTTGCTTTATTCTGTGCTGATAGTGTCAACTACTGTAAAGGGCCATTTACATGAGGAGAATATCATGATAATACTTGATATCAAGCATTTATACTGAATAATTGTCATAATAAATATCATGAATGATTGTTTATTCTGTATCAAAGAATATTTTGTTGAAAATTGGTTGAGAAGTATTCCCTACATAAGGTTTTGGTTAAAGGGGATGAAATGAAAGAAATTATCTCTGTACGTGAATGTCAATATAAATGGGAAATAATTTTTACTTATAAATGGGCCTTTACTGCGCTGGATTAACTAGATTTTACTCTATGACTATAATTATAATCATGGCTGACCTTCACATATGGTTTTAATCTTCTAGAAATATAGACTAAATCAGGAATGTGCTGGTATCTCTATATAATTGTCAGGCAAGATCTAGATGACAACAGGTCACACAAGTTACCAGTCATTAGTGATGTTCGGCCGAGCATGCTGGCACTGGGGTCCACTTGGTGTTCGGCTAAACACCAAGTGTACTCCAGCGCCATGCTCGAGTCCCCTCCCCGCACCAAGACGGATTTGTCAAGACCCCCAATGCAAGTCAATGGGGACGGATCAGTTCGGTGTAACACAATAGTAAAGGGATCCGTCCTCCATTGACTTTCAGTGGAGTTCATGACGGATCCGTCACCTTACCTTTCCCAGCAGCTCCCTCCTCCCTCCAGGTGACTCTGTAGTGAAACTTATCACTGTGCACGCAGTCTTCCTGCTGGGACAGGTCGGGAGCTGCTGGGAAAGGTAAGTTTAAACCCCCCCTTCCCCCTTAGTGTCTATGTCATGTTTTTTTTTGGGGGGGGAGGTGTAAACGAGACCCGTGTAAATGAGACACCCTCCCCTCTTCCGAGCGGGGGGTGCCTGGTTTAGTCCCATTGACTTTAATTATGCTCGGGTGCTCGGCCGAGCACTCGAGCACCCCGAGTGCTCGGCCAGAGCACCCGAGCACACAAGCACCTGGGTGCTCGAACATCACTACCAGTCATCATTTAGCTCATCTTGTATCTGTCGTCTGGTTCTTTTTATTCTGATATCTAAAATTCAATACCTGGAAATCAAATACAAATCACTGCATTGATCAGTCATGAAAGCTGTTCCCTACTAAGCAATGTACAGATTAACCCATCACTTCTCAGTCTGTATACAATATACAACATATACTAGAAGCCCAACACCCTCCATTAGATCAGATTGGGCCAGTGGTCAAGGTTTACTCCTTTAAGGCTCCTTTAAAAGTGACATTTCAGGTGTCTACATCCATTACATGACAGATGCTCAGCAGGGCGCTTCTGCAACCTAATATAATTAGGTTATTACCTAATAATAACAGTAATAACTTACTCTTCTGTTGAAATCTCACTAATATCTAATAAAGTAGAATTGATAAATTATTCTCTCATTCTCTCCTTAACTCACTGACTATGACTATAACCACATATGGAGCATTCCTGGTGCTAATTAATACCGTATTTTTCGCTTTATAAGACGCACCCGAAGATAAGACGCACCCCAGATTTTAGAGTAGGAAAATAAGAAAAAAATATTTTTCATCAGACCACATATCTGACCCCCCATAAATTTCAGGACATCACATCAGGCCCCCATCAGACCTCAGATCAGCCCAGCGTTCCCCCATCAGACCTCAGATCAGCCCAGCGTTCCCCCATCAGACCTCAGATCAGCCCAGCATTCCCCCATCAGACCTCAGATCAGCCCAGCGTTCCCCCATCAGACCTCAGATCAGCCCAGCGTTCCCCATCAGACCTCAGATCAGCCCAGCGTTCCCCCATCAGACCTCAGATCAGCCCAGCGTTCCCCCATCAGACCTCAGATCAGCCCAGCGTAACCCATCAGACCTCAGACCAGCCCACAGTGCCCCCATGAGACCACTCTGTGCCCCCATCAGACCTCAGACCAGCCCACAGTGCCCCCATTAGACCACTCTGTGCCCCCATCAGACCTCAGACCAGCTCAGTGCTCCATTAGACCACTCTGTGCCCCCATCAGACCTCAGACCAGCTCACAGCGCCCCCATTAGACCAATCTGTGCCCCCATCAGACCTCAGACCAGCTCACAGTGCCCCCATTAGACCACTCTGTGCCCCATCAGACCTCAGAACAGCTCACAGTGCCCCCATTAGACCAATCTGTGCCCCCATCAGACCTCAGACCAGCTCACAGTGCCCCCATTAGACCACTCTGTGCCCCCATCAGACCTCAGACCAGCTCACAGTGCCCCCAGTAGACCACTCTGTGCCCCCATCAGACCTCAGATCAGCCCAGCGTGCCCCATAACAATAAAATAAAAAACTTCACTTACCTGTCCAGCGCCCCGGCTCCGCTCCGGCGCTCCTTAGGCTTTCCGGCCCGACACTGCACTGTCACCTGACTGCGTGCAGCGTCAGGTCATAGTGCGCGCACTACGTCCTGACGCTGTACGCGTTCAGGACAGTGCAGCACCGGGCCGGGAAGCCTGAGGAGCCGCGGCAGGACAAGTAAGTGAAGTTTTTTATTTTATTGTTATGGTGCACGCTGGTCTGATCTGAGGTCTGATGGGGGGGGGGTCCCGGCCCCCCGGCAGCTAAAACATACAAGTGAGCGCTTCCATAATGGAAGCGCTCACTTGTATTCGTTTTATAAGACGCACTGCAATTTTCCCCCTACTTTTGGGGGGAAAAAAGTGCGTCTTATAAAGCGAAAAATACGGTAATTCTGAATCCAGCACTACATTTCCTTTACTCTAGGCACAAGTTGTCAAGTAATATGGTCGGGTGTTCACACAACAGAATTCACAAGGTTTCTCCTTGTTGTTAGATAAGGTTGTCTAGAAGGCATTGGTCATCTTCATATTTCTAGATTTTGCTGGAGTCTTCTAGCTGTTAACTTCTTCTAGGTGTTGCTTGGATTTTGTTCTAGTTGTAGCATTGATCTTCTTCTAGAGTTAGGCTGGGGTCTTCTTCTAGGTGTAGTTTGGATCTTCTTCTAGTAGTAGGTTGAGGTCTTCTTCTAGGTGTAGGTTGGTTTCTTCCTTTAGGCGTTCACCATGCATTGATGGTTCTTGACAACCTCATCCTAGGCTCATAGATTTGATAGTCAATGGTCTGATAAGCACAAGAAAACATTTTTCAGAGAAAACACTTTATGATCTGTAGGATGCTTGACTTGTAGAGAAAGGACACAGAATCAGTAGTAACACAAGTTGTATAAAGGGCAGAGAATTCCTGGGTTATTTTATCATCTCCATAGTTTGAGGTCTCTGCAGACATGCAGTAAACATCACATGTCCTTATCTCTGTATGGGGGCTCCCCTCTCACAGATAAGAAGAGGTACCCCACTATTGTGTGGAGGACTGTCTGCTAAAGGGCCATATACCAGTCTGGCCATCCGAGGTGTAATTAACTACAATATGTCTCTAGATCTTGGTTTCAGCTTTGATTATAACATTAGGAAATTGTTCTCCACATAAAGTGTTTCCATATGTGGTGTTGCTCCGAGTCACTTGTCATTTTAACTATATAGCAATAACGCTGATATATGGCCATTTCTGGAAGAACATCTTTATAGGGTTTCCTGTTGTAGACTGTCCATGTTTAAGGAAATATGAGTATAACAGAGAGCTCAGGATCCCACTATAATCACCAGAGCAAGGATGAGTTTCCCTCTTTTTGGATAACCTGTCCATCTGTGCATTTATTTTAATGGCTGTCATGTAGACTACTTATAGAAAAGTAAGCTGTTAAGGATCTTTGCCTATCACCCATTTCCCCCACCTTCCAAAACTACAAGCTTTGCAGCTGGCCATACATACTATAAGACACATATCTCCTCTCATTTCTCTTTGCCGGTTGCCATGGTGCAATGGCCCAGACTGGTATGTGTGCAGGTGTTGGAGGTATTTCAGTATTTCTAGGTCCCATAGTCTTCTCCAGTCTAAAGGTAAAGGCCTGCATTCTGAAACTCTCCCTCATTCCTTAGCTTTTCCTGTATGTGAGCTTAAAACACTACCATCTGGTGTCTAAAGTTGGTATTGCACATTCCTATATATAGTATTGTCTTCATTGCCTTATATTGCTATATTCTCATTGGTTCCTTTTCCTGCCATGTATGTGATGGAATGTGCTTGACCATGTGACCCCTCTGCTATCTGTCAGCTGCCAATGACAGACCAGAGGATATAGCTAGTTCCGCCCCTCTTTTTCTCTAGGGAGTGGGCTGGAATATTCCAGTTAGTTCTGGTTCTGTAACAGACCAGAGAACAGTGTACATCTCTCCTGTGTACCTCAGCCGGTCATTCAGGCCTGAGGCCTAGTTATCCAGCCATTATCACTACCAGCATAGTTAACCCAGACTGTATCCAGACAGCTGCCAGAATCACCATGTTTTTTTTTTTTTCAAGTATTCAGTAGGACTACCTATATCCAGTTCCAGAGCCTACTGTCTGATCTCTGAGGAGTTGAGGGTCACCCACTCAGGATCACCTTTTTCCCAGCTTGCACGTTGGAAGGTTCATGCATCTTCCACCTGGTCGCCAGAGTGCAAGGGCAGCGTCATTCTCTAAGTATTTTAAGTGCTCAAAGTTCTTTAGTCCCCCGTGCCTTACTCAGCTGAAAGGACTCACCTATTGGATCAGGTCTCCTATCATCTCAAGTCAGTCTACAGTCAAGCTCTTAAGGCTACAGCGCATTATCAAGCCACTCCACTCTACCGCTGTATCCATACCATATAAACCTGGTTGTGTATCAGAGAGACTGTAACCTATATAACATCTTGGTTCCTTCATTAAAGCAAACGTTATCCTTGACCCCTGGCATTGGTTTAATTATTGGTGCCTTGTGCGAGGAGGGTAACGGGAACATTACTGCAGCCGGGCAACCCTGGGAACAAGGCCGCCATAATAACCCTCGTGCCCATGATATTCCCCACGACAACCTTAAAGGTCCCCTGTCCCAGGACCATCCCCTTGTTCTGCAATGGAAACCTCCCAACCAGTAACCAGCAGCCATCTTGTCTACCTCTAAATAGGGGTCTGCGTGAATAACACTGACATGATTCCTCCATCTGCTGTGAAATATCCATCGAGGGCTAGAGCTGAGCCGATCACTGGCCTCATGAGCAGTACAATGGGTGAATTTCCTATTACTGATACTTATTTGCTGTAGATAAGACAATGACGGCTGAAATGCTGGAACATGGATTTGTATTTCATCCTCTATTGTCTTATATCTGGTAAATCTCCAGATAAAATTTCCACTGGTCTCTACCAAGTACATTAACACCCCAATACCCCAGGACGCCATGTACAGTGGATAATAGGAGTGATATAGACACATTTTACTTGTCTGGATACAGAAGTGACATTGGAAATCCCAGAACAATTGCTATGGCGTTGGTGTCATATATATTTTTTTGTGTGTTCTTCATTGGGGCGGGGACAGGACACCAAACATTATGGAGGGCATTGCTACTACTAGGGTATTCTTGGCGAGTACTATCACTATTGGGGCACTATTACTAATTAGGGCAGTTGGGGAGCACTATTGCTATGGAGGACTATCTGCATGGCACTTTTGTTTTTGATAGTATAGTGTTTGTGTGCAAGGAGGAGCACAGCAGGCACAGTAATGGTAGTAGCAGCAGGATGACAGAGGCCTGTATAAATTTTGGGGCTGATTTGGGGGTCTATATAAATTTTAGGTCTGAGTTGCAAAATCTGTAAGTCTTCTGTGTAACATGTGCCATATATAAATACTGGTGTCTTCTTATGTAGCACAGAGGGCTGCACACCCCTGACCAAAGATATCTGCCAATGATGGTCGGGACCAAATGGAGAAGAAAGGGGAAGAGAACAACTCTAAGGATATATCACCTGTAATTAACTGGTTCTGCCCTTGACTGCCTCTTTTGAAATGTGTTTTAATCTCTTTATTAGGGTCCGTCCACATGGTCAGGTTTCTGCATGCAGTTTTTGGTAGCAAAAACCCGGAGTGAATGAACAGAAAGAGGAAGTGGTATCTGTCCTTTATACTTTCTCTCCTTTTATATTTCAGCATTTTTTGCAGCCCCTCTTGAATGTATAGGTCCGCATCCTAGCCGCCAAAAATGCGAACAATGTTTGTGTGCATGAGACCTTATGCTGTTCTTCTCTTATTCCTAATAGAAGTTTATGTATAAGGCCTCTTTCACACGACAGTATTTTTTGCGGACTCCGATCCGCATTTTTCACATGAAAAATGCGGACCCATTCATTTCTATGGGTCCGCAAAAAATACTGAGAGCATACGGTGTGCTGTCCGCACCCGTATGCCCGTTCCGTAGCCCCGCAAAAAAAATAGAACATGTCCTATTCTTGTCCGCAAAACGGACAAGGATAGGCAATGTTACAATGGATCCGCAAAAAATACGGATGCCATACGGACGCCATCCGTTTTTTTTGCGGATCCGCAATTTGCGGACCGCAAAACACAACGTTCGTGTGAAAGAGGCCTAAAAGTACTGATGAGTGTTACCAGTTGGGGTGGTGTCCCTGCATAGTGTGTCAGGGATACCCCACCCACCCCGAAATGGTAATTCCAATCTGTAGCTGTATCCATAAACTTTTAGCAAGAATAGAATGACATAACACAAATCACAAGAATAAATGTTCCAGGATTGTCATTTCATGTGGAATACAATTATTTATTACAACAGACATGTCAGGAGAGGAGACAGGTCCAACGGCTGCTGATACAGTTCTATTGAGTAACATCTAACTCAAGAACATTGCATTAACTCTTTTGGTATTAGTAAACCCTTTGCATTAGTCTCACCTCATCTCATCCACTTGATCGCAGAGAGGCTGTCTGCTCCAGTCTTGATTATAGAAAACCCGCCAAAGGACCTGCAGCAAGCATGATGAGATCACTGCACGTGGCCAGCGTAATCACACTTCACGCTCGCTGCAGGTCCTTTGACGTGTTTTCTTCAATAAAGACGGGAGCAGACAGCCTCTTCATGATCAAGTGGATGAGGTGAATATAATTGTTTATTTTCAGCCACCATTTTAAGAAAAATTGATTAGTTACCACAAAGTGCAAAGAAATTTGGCTTTGCGGGGAATCTAATTTTTCCTACACTAGAATTCCGCTTCGGATGCTTCAATTCGCTCAACATTAGCTATAACAATAAAACTGTTAGCTGCCCCAAGGGAGAAACCAATTGAGTCTTCTGTGCCCTGCGGTATTTTCATACTTGGATGATTTAATTTCCACAATGGTTATTAATATATGACAGACGCTATAATGGGACTAACCTCTTCTTGTGCTGCTAATAATGCGATTTCCAGTTACTAATTTTTGTTTCCTCAACTACGCAGTATTACATGGATCAGAAAAAAAACGGAAATGGTCAGAGTGGAATAGAAAAGCAAGATAATTGACAGATTTTTTTTTAGAACAGATCAGAGTAAGTGAGGTGCTTTTAGTGAAGACATCAGTGCATTTATCTATTTTACTTTTGTGTTACTTTGTAGCATACTTTATATTTGGCATTCATATGCAGCAAGCGTTATATTAATGGGTGTGTCACGTACGCACGGATATACAAGCATTATTCAGAATGTCATCAGTACTGAATCAGTACTGAATCAGTGTACTCCTTCATTTCTGCATTTTTATGCACTCCCATAGACTAAAATATGCGTATTTGAAAGCAAATACCCACAAAACTAGGACATGCTGCAGATTTCAAATACTGCCAGGAAATTATACTCCAATATGAATAGCAGTGGATTCTGGTACATAAAATCTGGGCCATACACAGTTTGCAAATATACTCATGTGAAAGTAGTCTTACTTTTAGACTAGTATGCTACTCTATGTTAATATCAAAGCTGCATGTGACACACTATATTAGTAGTGTAGTGCGGTCAATATAACTTGCTCCATGGTAGTTCCTTTAGTTCCAGTTCACTCTTTTCTATTTGTAACTGAGCCATAATCATATATGGGCTATTTACATCCATGTGTAATTCCTTTTTTTCAAACACTGTGCACATAATTAATGAATTGTGTTATTTCTAGTGTGGGCTCTAGGGCAGTCATGACACTCCTGTGGTTATCTCAGAAACCTAGTATCATGCTCAACCATTACCCAATGTATCACATTTTCCCAGAGTGTACAAAACGAAAGACAAAAATACATAATCGAGGCACAGTATTATGACCACCAGCTAATATCTAGAGTAACTGCCACACGCAGAACAGACAGCAGCAGGACAAGCTGGGGGTGACTCAGTAAGGTCCTGGTAGGTTGCAACAGGGTATCTGGATCCATGGGGAAGGATCCATATATGATTGAGGTGGTCCCACAGATGCTCAATTGGGTTCATCTGGGGATTTAGGGGACCAGAGTAGTACTTGGCCATACTATTCCAACAAATGTCGGACATTTCAAGCAGTGTGATATGTCGAATTGTCTTGCTGGAAGATACCATACACCCCAGGGAAGACAATCAGCATGTATGGCTGTACGTGATCTGCAAGGATGGATTCATACCCAAATCTGTTGACAGTGCCTTCCACATAGATGAGTGGGCCCAGAGAATGCCACAAAAACATTTCCCAGGCCATACCGCTGACACCCCCAGCTTTTATTATTCCAGCAGTGGTTGCGGGGTGTCTGTTCTCTGATATTTCTCGACTGACACACCAATGGTCATCTGTTCAGTGAGGCAGAAACTTGACTCATCCAAGAAGCCAATCCTTTGCCAATCAGAGGAGATCCAGTTCCGATATTGCCGTGAAAATTGAAGCCTTTATTACTGATGCAACTTCATTAGTAGAGGTGCAATGACCATCAGTCTGCTTAGTAGCCCCATACACTGTAGGCTTCGCTAAACTATTGTAACTTTTTGCAACTCTAAAAAATTACCCCTTTTACCCATTATAGTAACGAGGGATATGTGGGCAGACAGTCTATCACACACCTTATATACCTACCAAGCCAGCCCACAACACATGACCTCCTTCATGAGCTACGTCTGCCAACGTCGAAAGTAGAAAGTGGTCATAATATTGAGACTCAACTGTGTATATTATATATGATGTCACACAGGACTGGATTATAGGAAGGGTAAAAGAGGTACTTCTATCTAGAAGAAGTTCAATGAAAAAACAATGACAAATGGCTATATATAAATGTAAAGTAACAAAACATGATGGTTTTTCTATTGGTCCTATTACTCTAAGGTTTTTTTTTTCTTTTTTTGCAAATAAAGCTAAATCTACTACTTTACAGTACACAATAAGGCCTTTATTCACACTTCCATGGACCACGGTCCGTAAAAGCCAGGCCTGCTGTCCTGCTGAGTGCACAAGCGCACAGCATCATTAGTTGCTATGATGCTGTGCACTTCATGTCGCCGCTGTTGTACAGTAATACACTCTTATAGATCATATGAGTGTATTACTGTACAGCAGCACAAAGCACATGGTGTCATAGCAATCAATGACGCCGTGCGCTCATGCACTCAGCAGGATGGCAGGCCGGGTTTTCACGGACCGTGGTCCATGAATGTGGGAATAAGGCCTTAGCCACATTTATTATGGTCTGGTTGGTTCCTAACAGTAGACTTGATTACATCAAAGATATGATGACATCATAGTGGGTAATGTCAGCAAGCTTGCTGGATTTGCCCCTCTTGACGCCTCAGAAATAGTGGTGACTTCACACTTCGTGATGTCATAGGTTAGAAATTCAACTGCCAGACAGCTGGTCTAACCACACTAAGAAGGAGAGGTGGCTCATTCTGGAGGTGTCATGAAAGTCTCTGTTGCATGTTTCTTTGCCACAAAAATGACATCAGAGGGGCCAATGCCTTACTGATACCATGATTTATGGTGTAATTTGGGAGGATGTTAGGGACATGTACTGGTGGGTTCACTGTAGGGCACTGGTACATGTAACAATTTCACACGGTTACTGAGGCACGGGGGGGTTGGTATCTACAGGGTGTTGACATATTAGGCATTGTCATGGACAATACATTCTCTTTAAAGCCTTAGAACTAGTTGTCATAGGTGGAAGGGCCACCCCCTTGGAACCACATTTCAGACAGAGCTTGCAAGGCCATGATCAAGGTCTTGCTAGGAAACTGTATGTGTGCAATTATATCAATTATATATTGCTGAATTAGCAAATAAAGAAGTAATTTGATGTAATATTGGAGTGCTGTGGCCTTCTATACAATACTCACAGCTGCTAAACAGCCACAGCTAAACCACAGAGCAGTGGCAGACTATGCACAAGGCAGAGTTCTTCCTTTTTAAGACCTGTTACCAGGGGATGATGACCCTACTTCCATGATGACATCACCACTGATGAAGGTAACATGGAATGATTAATCTCCAGTAGGATTCCCACTAATGTAAAGAAATCATGGGGTTGGTAATGTCATAATGACGTCTCACGAGTCCCCTTTGAGGTCCCAAAAAGAGTGGTGGTGTCACAGGTTATGACATCACAAGTAGTACCAGACCTGTAAATTGAGGGCTAGGACACAGTCAGATACTCACTGATGCTGAACAAGTTATCTATTCCCTTCACTGCTCCTTTGCAGGTAAGGACGCTGTGGGCATAAGGTCACAGGGACCTACGTCTCCTCGTTTGTGACAATACCGCTGATGGCATCAGTACAGTGGGTGTCAGAGAGCTGGTGGTTCTCCTGTAGGGTACCAGTAAATATAATGGTTTCCTATGGGTGATGACATCATGGTTGTGATTATGTGGTGCTATGGGGCCCCAAAAAGAACTGCTCTATAACAGTTACACTCAATCAGGTCCTGGAAATATATATTACGTCGATTTGGTTTGTACCTTCTAGATAGGAACAAAACATTTACTTCTGACTGATGACTCCAGGTGTCTGGTGAACCAATAAAACATCCCTATTTCACTTGCAGTGCTTTGGAATTTGTCATGTTCATTTCCTTCTTGTCGGTGAGTGGATTTTCAGCAAAATAGACATGCATTGGTAAGTATATGTGCAGGGAGCCCCTGAGGAGCTAGGGCAGAGGATAATGATGTGTCATAGTGTTCTCCTTCAGGCCATAGCTCCCTGGGGTCGGTAAAGTGTTCCTTCGGGGCACTCCCTATAGCTGTAGGCTCCCTACCTGATGGTAGTTTGTCGGTGCCTATGTTGTTAATGTCCATGTGGGCACTAGGCAGGGCATGTGTAGGAGATGCAATGGCCAGCATGTGGTGTTGAGAAAGTCAGAGACCAGGCCAAATGAAACTTAACCGTATGCAGGATTGAATCTGTAGGACATCCAGTAGTAGTTTGTATACAATGCAAAGTTCTCCCATATATCCCAGCATGCGCTAAGTAGATGAATATGGCATTGGCCCTCAGATTACTCTGGCTTAAATATCTGCTATAGGGATATCTGACTAATAGCTGTGCTCTGGCAACCATGGTTGTTATAGTATACAGTACAACTGTCCCTATATACAGTAGAACAGCTTTTCCCCATGACTCTCTGCATGGACAATAACGGGCGCTTACCACTCGTTGTCATGTATATTTATTGTACAGATATTAATCTATAGTCCACTGTGTGAGGGCAGACGCTCAGCACCTCCCAGCCCGACTTCCCAGTCAGTACTGCACTGTACTGTATTAGGAAGACAGAGGTGCCTTAGTAATGCTCATTTAGAAAGTGCTGCTAAAAGACATTTCTGCCCAAGTTTTCTAGTATAAGTGTATCATTTCTATAAATAAAGTATATTAGAAAATAGTTCAATATCTCTGTCCCTACACATTAGCACAAAAAAAACACTTTAGCAAACTGCAGGGCTGATGGGGGGTTATAGTTTGAGACAGATGCAGCTTGCTGTGCAATAACATTCAGCCTTGAGGCTGTAAACTGTGTACAGACCATAAATGTCAGTCAGTATTCTTCTGACACATCAACAGGATAAATATCTCTGCAGCACTCCCTGAAAGATATTATACTGTAGTATTGTCACACAGCCAAAGGAAGAATCAAGGAACTGTATTAATGTACCTAAACTTTTGAAGAATTTTATTAAAAACTATTGTAAATGGCCTATAATTAATATTTGTACTACAGTGCTTTGCGAAAGTATTCGGCCCCCTGGAACTTTTCAACCTTTTGCCACATTTCAGGCTTCAAACAAAAAGATATAACATTTTACATTTTTGGTGAAGAATCAACAAGTGGGTCACAATTGTGAAGTGGAACAAAATTTATTGGATCATTTAAACTTTTTTTTGTAATAATAAAACTGAAAAGTGGGGCGTGCAAAATTATTTGGCCCCCTTGCATTAATACTTTGTTGCACCACCTTTTGCTGCGATTACAGCTGCAAGTCGCTTGGGGTATGTCTCTATCAGTTTTGCACATCTAGAGACTGAAATTCTTGCCCATTCTTCCTTGCAAAACAGCTCGAGCTCTTTGAGGTTGGATGGAGAGCGTTTGTGAACATCAGTTTTCAGCTCTTTCCACATATTCTCAATTGGATTCAGGTCTGGACTTTGACTTGGCCATTCTAAGACCTGGATACGTTTATTTTTTAACCATTCCATTGTAGATTTTGCTTTATGTTTGGAATAATTTTCTTGTTGGAAGATAAATCTCCGTCCTAGTCTCAGGTCTTTTGCAGACTCCAACAGGTTTTCATCCAGAATGGTCCTGTATTTGGCTCCATCCATCTTCCCATCAATTTTAACCATCTTCCCTGTCCCTGCTGATGAAAAGCAGGCCCAAACCATGATGCTGCCACAACCATGTTTGACAGTGGGGATGGTGTGTTCAGGGTGATGAGCTGTGTTGCTTTTATGCCAAACATATCGTTTTGCATTGTTTCCAAAAAGTTTGATTTTGGTTTCATCTGACCAGAGCACCTTCTTCCACATGTTTGGTGTGTCTCCCAGGTGGCTTGTGGCAAACTGTAAACGAGACTTTTTATGGATATCTTTGAGAAATGGCTTTCTTCTTGCCACTCTTCCATAAAGGCTAGATTTGTGAAGTGTTGGACTGATTGTTGTCCTATGGACAGACTCTCCCACCTCAGCTGTAGATCTCTGCAGTTCATCCAGAGTGATTATGGGCCTCTTGGCTGCATCTCTGATCAGTCTTCTCCTTGGTTGAGATGAAAGTTTAGAGGGACGGCCGGGTCTCGGCAGATTTGCAGTGGTCTGATACTCCTTCCATGTCAATATGATCGCTTGCACAGTGCTCCTTGGGACGTTTAAAGCTTGGGAAATCTTTTGGTATCCAAATCCGGCTTTAAACTTCTCCACAACAGTATCACGGACCTGCCTGGTGTGTTCCTTGGTCTTCATGATGCAGAACCCTGAGACTATCACAGAGCAGGTGCATTTAAACGGAGACTTGATTACACACAGGTGGATTCTATTTATCTTCATCAGTCATTTAGGACAACATTGGATCATTCAGAGATCCTTAATGAACTTCTGGAGTGAGTTTTCTGAACTGAAAGTAAATGGGCCGAATAATTTTGCACGCCCCACTTTTCAGTTATTATTACAAAAAAAGTTTAAATGATCCAATAAATTTTGTTCCACTTCACAATTGTGACCCACTTGTTGTTGATTCTTCACCAAAAATGTAAAATGTTATATCTTTTTGTTTGAAGCTTGAAATGTGGCAAAAGGTTGAAAAGTTCCAGGGGGCCGAATACTTTCGCAAGGCACTGTATATGGGGATACTATTTCTCCTTGGGCAGAGAGCGCCTTAATCGGCGTGAGTAGACTTATAGGCCATTCATGCTCCTCTGGAATGCTGGGAAGAAAGGAATGCAAATGAGCTGTTAACAAGCTGTAATATACTTTGCAATATACTTTATTATTTTCTCATTTTGCTTATAAAAAAAATAGGCACCCGAAGTTCAGGTGTCTATAGCGCTTGGGAATCTGTAAACTTGTACACCACTGACACGGCAGCAGTGTACATATTCTACTTTGGCCACAGGGAATGCTGCCATACATGCAGAACACTTCACTGCTCCTGCCTGTGCCAGCTCCACTCTGCTAAAGTCTTGCATAGCACTTCCGATACATTATGCCTTAGTGGAGCAGGCAGGAGCAGTGATATGCTACGCAGAGCTCTGTCCGGCATTCGCTCTGCTCTGCTAAAGCCTTGCATAGCACATTGGTACAGGGTCTCCGAGTGCCAATTTTGTAAGTAAAGTGGGAAAAAAAATTAAGTATATTACAAAAATTAATTATATGTCATTTAGAATAGTTTTTAATAAAATAGTTCAAAAAGTTAGGTACACTTTAAATGTTTTATGCTTTTCTTTGAGTGTTTACACTTACTTATTTCAGTCAGTATTTCCCTATGTCTGTGGAAAATAATATAATAAAGATTTATATAAAATTTGCTGCCTTCTAGTTCACATTCTCTAGTGAATTGTTAATTATATTAGTCTTCAAATTTTAGTCTTGCTGCTTTATGTATCACTGAGATATTGTATGCATCACTTCATTATAGTCTCATATTAGTAATAAGCAGCTAATTACCTAACACTGAAAAATGTATTATAACTACTGCTATTAAACAGAACATTACCGTGTGTGTAAGACACCATCTAGTGGCAGATTTCTGTTATTGCAGTCTACACTGAAAAATGTAATTGTGACCATGCTTGTGCTGGCTGATAAAATTTTTGTATAATGGAGGATCTTATAATGGTTGGTCTTTTGCTCCAACCGTGTTGAACTGAAAGTCCTTGACAAATCACTAGTCAGACCACACATGGAACAGTTTTGGGCACCAGTGTATATGCAGAAGAAGGCGCCCAAGGTAATGCAATAAATGGGTGGACTGCAGTATTAAGACTGATTATCAAACTTGAGGTCATTCAGTTTGGAAAAAGACCGCTTAGGAGACTCTAAATACAATATAGAAATATATGACTGGACAATACATAGATCTTTCTAATGCTCTTTAATACCTAGGCAAGTAACCAAGACAGGAGGGCATCATCTACCTCTGGAGGAAAGACGGTTTCACCATCAGACGGGGATTCTTTAATTAAAATTATGAAACTCTGACAAAGGATTTTATGATGGTTGATTCATTGTACAAGTTCAAGATGGATGCCTTTCTTGAAGGTAAATATGTTGTTAAAGGGGTTGTCCACGTCAGTAAATGGCATTTATCATGTAGAGAAAGTTAATGCAAGACACTTACTAATGTATGGTGATTGTTCATATTGCCTCCTTAGCTGGCTTTATTCACTATTCCATTTACACTGCTCATTTCCAGGGATTACTGCTGCTCCTGCAGTGCAGATACCCGGATACCAGAGAGGTCGTTGTTTTTTCCTATAGTGTACAAGCATGGCCACTACTGCTGGATTGCAGTGTGGTCATAATATGGATAGAAGCATTGTATAATGCAATGGAAAATGAATGAGACCAGCAAAGGAGACAATATGGACAATCAATACACTAGTAAGTGCCTTGTATTAACCGTGTCTACAGTACATGATAAATGACATTTACTGAAATGAGACAACCCCTTTAAGTTATAGTTTAAAGATTATACAGAATCCAGGGATTTATTTGGATTAGCAGATGTGAAGTTGGAAGGCATTGTTTTTTTTTTTTCCCTTACAGGGATAATTTATCCTCGGGATAGGTCATCAATATGAGATCAGCAGGGATCCAACACCCGGGACCCGTGTTTGAAGAGGCTGCAGTGCTCCCATGAGAGCTGTGGCCTCTTCGCAGCCCATCAGACACAGTGCTATAGTGGCTGTGCTTGATATTGTACAGTGCCTTGCGAAAGTATTCAGCCCCCTGGAACTTTTCAACCTTTTGCCACATTTCAGGCTTCAAACAAAAAGATATAACATTTTAAATTTTTGGTGAAGAATCGACAACAAGTGGGTCACAATTGTAAAGTGGAACGAAATTTATTGGATCATTTAAACTTTTTTTGTAATAATAAAACTGAAAAGTTGGGCATGCAAAATTATTCGGCCCCCTTGCATTAATACTTTGTTGCGCCACCTTTTGCTGCGATTACAGCTGCAAGTCGCTTGGGGTATGTCTCTATCAGTTTTGCAAATCTAGAGACTGAAATTCTTGCCCATTCTTTCTTGCAAAACAGCTCGAGCTCTTTGAGGTTGGATGGAGAGCGTTTGTGAATAGCAGTTTTCAGCTCTTTCCACATATTCTCAATTGGATTCAGGTCTGGACTTTGACTTGGCCATTCTAAGACCTAGATACGTTTATTTTTGAACCATTCCATTGTAGATTTTGCTTTATGTTTGGGATCATTGTCTTGTTGGAATAGTTGGATTAATTCTCCGTCCTAGTCTTAGGTCTTTTGCAGACTCCAACAGGTTTTCTTCCAGAATGGTCCTGTATTTGGCTCCATCCATCTTCCCATCAATTTTAACCATCTTCCCTGCTGATGAAAAGCAGGCCCAAACCATGATGCTGCCACCACCATGTTTGACAGTGGGGATGGTGTGTTCAGGGTGATGAGCTGTGTTGCTTTTACGCCAAACATATCGTTTTGCATTGTTTCCAAAAAAGTTTGATTTTGGTTTCATCTGACCAGAGCACCTTCTTCCACATGTTTGGTGTGTCTCCCAGGTGGCTTGTGGCAAACTGTAAACTTTTTATGGATATCTTTGAGAAATGGCTTTCTTCTTGCCACTCTTCCATAAAGGCCAGATTTGTGAAGTGTTGGACTGATTGTTGTCCTATGGACAGACTCTCCCACTTCAGTTGTAGACATCTGCAGTTCATCCAGAGTGATCATGGGCCTCTTGGCTGCATCTCTGATCAGTCTTCTCCTTGTTTGAGATGAAAGTTTAGAGGGACGGCCGGGTCTTGGTAGATTTGCAGTGGTCTGATACTCCTTCCATTTCAATATGATCGCTTGCACAGTGCTCCTTGGGATGTTTAACGCTTGGGAAATCTTTTGGTATCCAAATCCGGCTTCAAACTTCTCCACAACAGTATCATGGACCTGCCTGGTGTGTTCCTTGGTCTTCATAATGCTCTCTGTGCTTTAAACAGAACCCTGAGACTATCACAGAGCAGGTGCATTTATACGGAGACTTGATTACACACAGGTGGATTCTATTTATCTTCATCAGTCATTTATGACAACATTGGATCATTCAGAGATCCTCAATGAACTTCTGGAGTCAGTTTTCTGAACTGAAAGTAAATGGGTCGAATAATTTTGCACGCCCCACTTTTCAGTTTTATTATTACAAAAAAAGTTTAAATGATCCAATAAATTTCGTTACACTTCACAATTGTGACCCACTTGTTGTTGATTCTTCACCAAAAATTTAAAATGTTATATCTTTTTGCTTGAAGCCTGAAATGTGGCAAAAGGTTGAAAAGTTCCAGGGGGCCGAATACTTTCGAAAGGCACTGTAGCTTCAAGTAAATGGGGCTGAGCTGCATCTAGGCCATGTGACCAATGAAAGTAACGTCACATGGCCTAGGAAGATGCCTAAGCATTCACAGAGAGCCACAGCCTCTTCATGCAGCTCATACATCACATTGATGACTTATCTTGAGCATCCGCTATATTGGGGTTTCTTGTCTTCCTCTGGATCAACACAGTAAAATTATAGCAACGCTGCAGCATCGCATCATATCTAAAGTCAAAGAAGCACTCCTATCGTTTTTTTTAAACCTAAAGATATGTCTTCAAATATGTCAAAACAGTTCTTACTATTGCTTCATCCCTGCTACAAGTCTCCTTTCTGGTTTTTCTGTGGGCGGCCATATTTATTTGCATTTTCTCTCTACTATGCTCATTAAAAATGACTGCTCATTCACAATTCCTTCCCATGTTGCTACAGCCTTGCTGTTTGGCTACCAGTCCCAGAATACTTCTGTCTAAAGAGCGTGTAAATGAGGGTGGGCGTTTCCTCCATAACATTTCCACCCTCCTCTGCCTGGCAGTCTGTATTCTCATCGAATCACTTATTTGATAAAATTATTTTGTTTAATTTTCTAATAAAAAGGGGTTTATAGAATAGCTAACATACTGTAGATCTATGCTTTTGTTGGTTTATCTGCTAGGTGTAACCTGTTACTTGATCTGGTCAAAGGACCTTGCAGTTTAGTGATTCTAAGCAAATCTATGCTGGTGTGGAGGATGAGGAGGCGGGAGCTGTAGTGGGAGGAATGAAGAGCTGCTGATGGGTGGAGATAGAGCAGATGACAATCTTCCTTCAGTCTCTTCTTGTAGTTTCCATCTGCATAGGAAGGACAAAAGCCGGCTTCCTGAGCAACACATAAGTATAAGGACAGATTGGTTAGTCATATCTAAGTCAAATGATGCAGTAACTGAAATTGAAGATGTGAATTTCTTTATACACTAAGCAGCTAAAATGTAACTTTATTAGTAAAGGAGGTTTAATATATATTTAAAATGTAAGTCTGAAAATAAAAAAAAAACATGGGAGTGGTTCTTTAATGTGGTTGTGTTGCAACTCACAAGTTTCCACAACCTCGCAAAAAATTAAAACCTGCTGGATTCCTTGTGACATAGCAAGATCATAGCAACTTGTGAGTTCCACCTCATTCACTTTCATGTTGTAGTGCTGCACCTTTACATTGCTGACTTTGGCTATGTAACATGTAGCCCCAGCCTTAGTTAACAATGCTACATGAATTCCTGAGGATAGATGCACAGAGCCTGCTGCCAAGCACAATGGGTTTGTGCCATTTCTAATAAACAGTCTTACATGATGGCAGTCTTAACCCCTTCATGCATTTAAATGTAACTGTACATCCAGATTGCATGTAATTTAAGGCAATTGAGCGTACAGTTAAGTCCAAATTTCTAATCTGGGCTGTGACACTATAAAGTATCACAGCTCCGGAGTCTCCACTCTCCCTGAGAACAGAGACACCGGAGAAGCCAGCATGGGACTAATCAGCTTGGTCCCTTGCCAACGATCACTCTGATCGGTTAGTCTGTGCAGACTAATCAATCAGACCGCAGCTATGTGAAAATGCCGGTTTCAGGTCCTGATCTCCACTTTGTCCCCCAGATGCCCCCTGCAGCCTGCTCTATATCCAGGCTGTGATGGCAGTGGCTCAGGAATGGAGCTGCTGCCATCAGCTGAGAGTGTTATGCCCCTTTCACACGTGCGGGAGACTCGCATGTCTCCCGCAACGCATCTACAGGGCTGGACTCGGCACTGACAGGGATCGCATAGCATTATACAGTATGCGATAACAGTCAGTGCCGGAGCCCAGCCCTGTAGATACGTTGTGGGAGACATGCCAGTCTCTCGCTCGTGTGAAAGGGGCATTAGTCTGCTGCAACGGCCAAAATTGGATGTTTAACCCCTTAGATGCTACAGTCAGTAGCTACCCGTGGCATCCATGGGGTTAATGGAGGCTAATCATGGTCTGATCAAGCTTAGTGTCAGTGTAAAACTGACAGTACAGTGCATTGCAATAGATGGCGTCCTTAATTACCTGATCTATAAAAGGATCATGGTACTAATCCTGCATTTTTTTCACCTCACCTCCCATAAAAATGGAATAAAAAGTGATCAAAAAGTCATATGTATCCCAAAATGATATCATTAGAAACTACAGTCTGTCCCACAAAAAAGATCCCCTCACACAGCTACATTGTTACAAAAAAAAAATGTTAAGGATGTTTGGCGATGCAAAATATCATTTATTTTTAATACAAAAGTGACTTTATGCTGAAAAGGTAGCAAAACAAACTATGTAAATTTGGTATCACTATAACAGTATCAACTTACAGAATAAAATTATCGTATCATATATACCGCATGAGAAACCCTATAAAATAAAAAAAACAGAATTGTAATTTTTGCCCACCTCACCTCCTAAAATAATGGTATAAAAAACGATCAAAAAGTTATTTGTACTCCAGAATGGTACACAAAAAATAACTACAGCTTGTCCTGCAACAAAGAAATCTTCACACAGCTCAGTCAACAAAAAAATAAAAAGTTATGGACCCTAAAGCAAATTCCATGTTAGAAAATCCCTTCCCTTCTAAATGCTTTCATGGCCCCAAACAGAAGTTTATGATGACATGTGGGGTGTTGCCGTATTCAGGAAAAATTTTATAACAAATCCTGTTGAGCCTTGTGAAAATGAAAAATTTGGGGCTAAAGCGACATTTTATTGGAATTGTAATTTTTCATTTTCACAGCCAAGTAACATAGTAACATAGTTTATAAGGCCGAAAAAAGACATCTGTCCATCTAGTTCGGCCTGTTATCCTACAAGTTGATCCAGAGGAAGACAAAAAACCCTGTGAGATAGAAGCCAATTTTCCTCACTTTAGGGAAAAAATTCCTTCCCGACTACAATCAGGCAATCAGAATAACTCCCTGGATCATATAACCTGTAATATTATTACCCTCCAGAAATACATCCAGGCCCCTCTTGAACTCTTTTAGTGAACTTACCATCATCACCTCCTCAGGTAGAGAGTTCCATAGTCTCACTGCTCTTACAGTAAAGAATCCTCTTCTATGTTTGTGTACAAGCCTTCTTTCCTCCAGGCGCAGAGGATGTCCCCTCGTCACAGTCACAGTCCTGGGGATAAATAGATCATGGGAAAGATCTCTGTACTGACCCCTGATATATTTGTACATAGTTATTACATCTCCCCTCAGTCATCTTTTTTCTAAAGTAAATAATCCTAATTTTGATAATCCTTCTGGGTACTGTAGTCCACCCATTCCAGTTATTACTTTAGTTGCCCTCCTCTGAACCCTCTCCAGTTCTGCTATGTCTGCCTTTTTCACAGGAGCCCAGAACTGTACATAGTACTCCATGTGTGGTCTGACTAGGGATTTGTAAAGTGGCAGGACTGTGTTCCCATCATGGGAATCTATGTCCCTTTTGATGCAACCGATTATCTTATTGGCCTTGGCAGCAGTTGTCTGACACTGGTTTCTACAGCTTAGTTTCTGTTTACAAAATTCCTAGGTCCTTTTCCATGTCAGTATTACCCAGTGTTTTACCATTTAGTATGTACTGGTGACTTGTATTATTCCTTCTTATGTGCATACCCTTACGATTGTCAGTGTTAAACCTCATCTGCCACTTCTCTGCCCAAGCCTCCAACCTATCCAGATCCATCTGTAGCAGTGTACTGTCCTCCTCTGTGTTAATTACTTTACACAGTTTAGTGTCATCTGCAAAAAATGATATTTTACTGTGCAAGCCTTCTACAAGATCATTAATAAATATATTGAAGAGAATAGGGCCCAATACTGACCCCTGTGGTACCTCACTAGTGACAGTGACCCAATCTGAGTGTGTACCATTAATAACCACCCTCTGTTTTCTATCACTGAGCCAGTTACTTAACCACATACAGACGTTTTCTCCCAGTCCAAGCATTCTCATCTTATAACCTTTAAACAGTTTACCCACGACAGATGTTAAACTTACCGGCCTATAGTTTCTGGGCTCTGTTTTTGGACCCTTTTTGAATATTGGCACCACATTTGCTATGCGCCAATCCTGTGGAACACTCCCCGTCAGTATAGAGTCCTTAAATATCAGAAATAAGGGTCTGTCGATTACATTACTTAATTCTCTTAGGATACAGGGGTGTATGCCATCCGGTCCTGGCGATTTGTCTATTTTAATCATTTTAAGACATCGCTGTACTTCTTCCTGGGTCAGACAGGGCACTTTTAATGGAGAATTTACTTTTCTTTTATATTCTCTATTTCATCTGACAGTTTATTTTCCTCAGTGAATACAGTGCAGAAAAAAATATTTAGTAGCTTTGCTTTCTCCTCATCGCTCTCTGCAACTCCCCCATTACTCTGTAAGGGGCCGACACCTTCAGGTTTATACTTTTTACCATTTATATAATTAAAGAACATTTTAGAGTTAGTTTTACTCTCTTTGGCAATTAATCTCTCAGTCTCTAGTTTGGCTGTTTTTATTTGTCTTTTACATCTTCTATTTTTCCTTATAGTTTTTCAATGCTTCCTCGCTCCCCTCCTGTTTTAGTGATTTAAATGCTTTCTGTTTGTCATTTATTGCTTTCTTTACAGTTCTATTTATCCACATTGTTTTTTTCTTGTTTCTTACCCTTTTATTCCCATAAGGTATGTACCTCTCACAATTAGATATTAGGATGCTTTTAAAATATCTCCCATTTTGTGGCTGTATTTTTATTTTTGAGGACTTTGTCCCAGTTAGTTAGGCCTATGGCCTCTCTTAGTTGGCTAAATTTTGCTTTTTTGAAATGTGGTATGTGTGTTCCTCCCTGAAGAAACGCTCTTTTGAATGACAGTTGGAAGTTTATTATTTTATGGTCACTATTTCCCAGGTGTCCCCCAACCTGCACATCTGTTGTTCTGTCAAGTCTATTGGTTAATACTAAGTCCAGTATGGCCGTCCCTCTAATCGGGTCCTGAACCATTTGTGAAAGGTAATTGTCTTTGGTTATTGCCAAGAACCTGTTTCCTTTATGAGATATACAGGTTTCAGTTTCCCAGTTTATATCTGGGTAGTTGAAGTCCCCCATAATAACGACCTCATTATGATTTGTTGCCTTGTCTGTTTCATTTAGAAGTAGATTTTCTGTGGACTCTGGTATATTAGGTGGTTTATAATAAAGTCCTATTAGTATTTTATTATTGTTTTTTCCTTCATGTATTTCTACCCACAGTGACTCCACATCTTCATGTCCCTCACTTATATCTTCCTGGAGTGTGGGCTTTAGACAGGACTTTACATAAAGGCAGACCCCTCCCCCTCTCCGGTTTTGGCGATCGTTTCTAAACAGACTGTAACCCTGTACGTTAACTGACCAGTCATAGCTATCATCCATGTCTCAGTTACTCCCACTATGTCATAGTCCTCCTCACACATCACTACTTCCAGTTCACCAGTTTATTAGTCATTAGTGTACATACAATTAAGAGGTTGATGTATATTTTCCCCTACACCTTTCCTTCTGAACTGTTCTAGTTCTTCCTTCCATTCCTCCCCCAGTTCCATAACCTTGCCCCAGGTCTCTATCTGCACTATCTTTCCCTCTTATAATGTAGTTACCCCCCAGTCCCTAGTTTAAACACTCCTCCAGCCTTCTAGCCATCTTCTCCCCCAAAACAGCTGCTCCTTCCCCATTAAATTCCATGAAATGCTTGTTGGGTCAAAGCATTCACTTCACCCCTTGATCAATTCCTTGAGGGGTGTAGTTTCCAAAATGAGGTAACTTTATGGGGTTTTCTTTCTAGGGGTACCTCAGGGTCACTTCAAATGTGACATGGCACCTGAAAACCATTCCATCAAAATCTGCCCTCCAAAAATAATATTGCGCTCCTTTACTTCTGAGCTCTCCGTGTGCCCATGAAGAGATTTGCTACCACATATGGGGTGTTTATGAAAACTGCATAATCAGGTTAATAAACATTTAGGTTTGTTTTGCTGTTAAACCTTGCAGTACTACAGAAAAAAATGGACTTAAATGGAAAATCTGCACAAAAAATGATTTTTTAAAATTTCACCTCCATTTTGCTTTTATTCCTGTGGAACACCTAAAGGGTTAACAAAGTTAGTAAAATCAGTTTTGAATAGTTTAAGAGGTGTAGATTCTAAAATGTGATCATTTTTGGGTGGTTTCTACTATGTAAGCCCCTTAAAGTCACTTCAGAACTGAATTGGTCCTTAAAAACATAGTTTTGAAAGTACTGGCTTAGGTGGAGTTCACTCTTCAGTTATTTCGATCAGTTATTGTGCACCAAAACCAGGTGTGGGTCAAAAACACAGAAAGGGTGCAAATCCTTCCATTATATCTTATATCTGTGGAGGCTACAATCCTCGTTTTGGCTCACAATCACTGATGGAAATCACTGACAGAACACTGACTGTGTGAATAAGACCTAATTTTGTGTTTATTAGTCAACATTACTGATATCATCAGAGCATATTCTGAATCAGTGAACACAATACTCAAATGGGTGCATTTTTTGTGTAAGATAAACAGCACAAAAGTGTCTGGATTTTAAGAGACATTTTATTCTTTTTATAAGTGGAGAACAGGGACTGGTGCTTTCAGTGAATCATTGCATAGGCGGCAGACACACAGCGATATTCAGGATGTGGGACAGAATATATCCAGATTTGGCACATTTGCACACGGAGATCACATTTTAGAGAAAAAGCACAACTTCTGGTGAGGGTTTATTTGCCCAGGGATCTATTTCCAAATGACAGTGATTTCGCCTTCAGTGCATTTTACTGAAAATAAATCATTCAATGTGTCAAAATACCAATGAGATCTATTCCCATGTTACACAAACAGAAAAGACAGTGACAATAATGAAGTTGACCTTGCACTCTGGACACCTTGTCTGATATTGCTCCTATTCATATCTAAGAATCAGGAGGACGGTTATCAGGTTGTTCCTTCCCATTTTCTCATAAATCACAGTTACTGGTAGACTGCTTTCCAATACAAAGTGTTCAAACATAATAATACCAGGAAGAGGAAATATTAGATTAAGAGTGGGAAATTCTGGATGCCCGCTAATGGATGGCATTTACATTCGCAACACTGGTGCCAATAAGCATGCAATGATACATGTCAACCCTAAACCAGTGCTGCCACCACATCTGTAGCCAATAGCAACTTATATACAAAACAGAATTATTGAACTGCTTGACTCACCACACTTCACAGGTCATTACTTGGCACAAGTAACCCAGTAGGACTTCGGTACCAGAGAACTTTATATTAAAGGAGGTTTCCATGCTCCTGATATTCCAGACCTATCCTCAAGATAGGCCATAAGTAACTGATCGGTAGGGCTGACACCCTGCACCCTTAGGGTCCATTCACACGTCCGTATTTGTGCACATCCAGGAAAACGGTCAGTTTTTTGCGGATCCGTTGTTCTGCAAAAAACTCAGTTTTTCCAGGACATCCGTTCCGTTTTTCCGTAAAAAACGGAAAGGATGTATCCATATGTCATCCGTTTCTTGCGGATCCGCAAAAAACGGAAGGATGAATAACATCTGTACCTTTTCTTTTTTTTCTCCCCTCCTGGAACAGAATCCGCAAATACGGATGACATGCGGATGCCTTTCTGCATTTTTTGCGGATCCATAGACTTTCATTGTGCTACGGACCGCAATTCGGGAGAAAAGTAGGACAGGAGGATTTCTTTATGCGGACAGTTGGAACGGACACACGGATGCGGACAGCACATGGTGTACTGTCCGCATTTTTTCGGGACCCATTGAAATGAATGGATCCGCATCCTATCCGCAATTGCGGAAACAAATGCGGAAAGGATGCAGACACATTATACGGACGTGTGAATGGACCCTTACCCATCAGCTATACCCTGCAGCCTCTGGCACCAGACCTAGCTTTTGAATAGAACAGAAAGCTTTGTTCAAAGTGTAGTGGTTGTGCTGGGTTACTGCAGCTCAGATCCTACTCCGGTGAATGGGAGCTGAGCTACAATAACCTGGCCACCTTGAACTGAGCTGTGCTTCCTGTTCCATTCAAAGTGCTAGTCCTTACCTGAGGCTGTAGGAAACAGCTGATCATGAGGGGTGGTGGCAGGGATCGTGTGTAGCCTAAAATGTGTGTGAAGTCCCCAACTCATTGTCTAGATTGTTCAGATCCAGGACTATGGATCACAAATGCTTTACTTTCCTGCAGGAGATAAGTCTCTTGGGTGTAATACTTCACACGGTGAGGCTAAGTTCACACAGCAATTTCCATAGCAGAAAAATCTGTAGATTACTATCTGAAAACAGGTTGTTTTTGGTGGCAGATTTAGAGGAGTATTACAAGCATTTTAGAAGAGTATTTAGTTAAGGATTAGAAGAGAATTTAAGAGGTTTTGCCATTGATTTTCTTATCCAGCCCTTGGTTGGGATAAAATTCGGAAGAGATTTGGTGGCAAAAATGCTGCTAAAACACTTCAACACAGCTTCTAAAATGCCATGCCAGAAGCTGATCTCAATTTAAAAGCAGAAAAAAACAGTACCATGTGCACATGGTTGCGCTTTTTCAATTGAAGTCCGTGGAAAGCTATTGTTAGCGGACATTTTCTGCAATGGATTTTACTGCAGGAGGTGATCTGACAGAGCACCTTCTTAGAGAAAAAGCCTAAAATCTTTGTATTCTTCTGAAGAATCCAAAAGGTTCTTGAACCTTAATAAAGTCATCTTCAAACCATTTGAGGAATCTTCATCCCTACAGCACCGCTAAGAGTCTTCTTTTTTTCTCCATGGCATTGAGGTATCCATTAAAACCTTTGGATTAAGAGACTGATACCACAAGATACCACTTTCATTTTTGGGTGGTACGCCCCTTCTTATTTATGGAAAAAGGTTTTCCAGAAATTCTAAATGCGATTCTTTCTAGTGCATAAGGAGAGAGTTTGATTATTACTGCATAAGACATTGGTGGTCATTTATCAAAAAACAGGGACAAGGTGGAGGCCTCCTCTTAAATTAGGTGCATCCTAGACAGAAATCTACTCCAGTCGTCATTTACACCAGGATGGCATAAGAACGCCACATGTGCCTAAATTTATGGAGCTGTGTAACTTTTTATGTGAATTTCTGGTGTAGGGAGGTCATAATAGTAAAACTTGTAATTTGTGCCATCCAATTCCAACCTCAGTGGTCACAGATTCATTATAGTAGTAGCCACAGTAAATGGGCACCTTGAGAAGTTGATGGCTTGGCTTCCTGAACACAGCATTTTCAGGTCAGAGAGGTGATATGGCCATTGAATCAAGTCTAGATAAATGAGCAGGCCAGAACACCAGGACGTGGATCGATAAGGAAGAAAGGTAGTAAGGATGGACAGATGGACGGACAGGCACACAGAGTTGTATGGCTGGGCCTGGAGTTGACATCCCCTAAGAGCAGGTGTCAAAACATATTAAAAGCAGACATTTTGAAGAACAATACTAAAATATTTCTGCATGACAAGTGTAACTTCTCCTTTAGCAGTGGATTGGTTCAGATCTTAAAATAAATCCTTTATCCAATAATTAACTAAGCATATATAGATACATAAAAGGTGCCTCAAATTTAAAGGGTTTCTGAAACTAAAGTGTAAAACATACCTCCAGTGGAAAATACATTTCATAGAGCTCTAAGATCCTCAACAGCAACTCTGCAGTACCTATGTGGAGCTATTCAATTCATAGATCAGTTGCTTGAGCTGCAGACCTCTCCCTTCTACTTGTTTAAGGGATTTAGGCTGGGTTCACATCGTGTTTTTGCCATACGTTTAAAGTATTCATCAACAGATGCCTCAGATTGATGCTATACAGTAGCATCCGTTCACTATAGAGCTACATAATAAAAAAAATATATAAATATATAAAAGTTAACATAAATGTTTTTTAGAGCAGGATACAAAAGCGTGGAGTGCTATGCTTTTGTATCCTTTTTCCCCCCCCAACATATACGTTAAACAGATGGCAAAAACGTGATGTGAACCCAGATTTACAACTCAAGAAACTGTTTAGAAACCACTGACTGGTATAAAATAACAGCGCAGAGGCTGCTGTAATCTCAGGACTATTAATTACCAAGTTTTCTGTATAGATGCAGAAGGAGTGTGTCATTCCTTTTTTGGGTGATATGTTTTAACTACTTCACTGTATCTGCTCCAACAGAAGTAAAGGGCAGTTAGCCTCCTCCTATTTTTATAACAATCATCTTATAGCACCCATTATTAAAGTTGTTTTCCAGGACCCCTATGTTTTTTTTTTGTCTAATCCTACTCTCAGTTGAATGTACATGTACCCCAAATAACTTTGTTTCTTAATCCTGTCTCCTTCCATGAGCTCTGAAGATAACCAGCACTGGCTGTATAGTTTCAACCTAAACTTCTAGTTTTGGCAATGAATCCCAACCAAAATCATAATGCATAGCCCTAGCCACTGATCTTCTGAAGCTTCCAGCAAGGCAATGTATGTGACATCACTGATGATGCCTTACATTCCCTAGGTCATCAGAGAAGGTGAAGAATAAGGCCTGCGATGTCACAGAAAGTAGAAAAATATGTAAACGAGTAGAGAAGGTAGAGAAACACAGATACGCTGCATAAAGCTTTTCTTTTTACAGCTACAAGACAATGTGAGTTAATAGCAATGCATATAAATTCAATATTAGAGAGGTGAAATTTCACAATGAAGTACGGTACATATCCTCAGAGGTTTTTAAGTGGATCACTGGAGGTACGCTTCAATTATTGTATAATAAAAATGTATGCAAACACCATACCCAGGTTTGCTACAATCATATCCCTTCTATGCAAAAAAAAAAAAAAAAAAGATCTTTGAGCAAAATATAATCCCATGTAGGGATGAGCCAAGCTGTGGAAGTTTGTTGATAGATAAAATGTATCAGGCTGCAAGCTATGCAGTTGAGGTCACAGAGGACCATGGGCAACTGTATGCACCTCTGAGATGAGAGCAGAACTCACCTTTATGGTTGCATTGTTAATGTTTATCTTTTTTTGCAATCAGTTTTTATGCATAGTCAGCTTTTCATTCGTATTATGGCCTAATACAGTAAATTTTTCCCCTTTGCGTACTCTGCCAATAACATTTGGTGCATTCTGCAATCTTGTCTTGTGGAATAGTGTGGACTTAAGAATACAAGGACTATACAAAAGGAGATCCACGGTGAATGTGTAAAGAGGTAATCTGCACGTCTACAAATAGTTTTTTATAGAAATAAAGGAAGGTGGAATCTGCATTCAGTTTAGCATTTGGTATAGTGACTGATGCATCATGATGAATGTATGAGAAGCAAATCTGAAATAAACAACAATGTGTGAAATCTGGTTACAAGAAAATAAATTCCTTGTGTGTGGTCAGCTTTGTGTGTAGTGCATTTATAGATGCATTATCTACTGGACAGCAAATATGACAGGCACTAACATTCCAAGATGCCCCCCCCCCCCTCCCAAAAAAAAACAAAAACGGATTTACAAGTCAAAAGCTTACTTACTTATTTCATGGGTTGCTTTAAAGTGAATGGCTGCCTTTTATTAATTTATGTAGGTTCTAATATCTGTGCTGATTCATTTACTACATATATTAGGGATCACGGCCCAGTTTATCTGTTACAGAGGGACCACCAGAGGGAGCTTAGGAGACTGCTGCATACAGATTTACATAAGTAGTATTAGAAGGAATCTGTCACCAGCGACCTCTCTATCAACTCTTTGTATAAGCACATAGCTGTGGTTCACCTGTTTTTCTTTTGTTAATGTGCGGCTCCGTTCCTGAGTTATGATACTTTTTCTTTACATGCGTCACCATAGCTCACTAACTGTACTCCTTTCTGGTGATGCCCTCAATACACCTAATTTGCATAGTAGGAAAAACTATCCTGCTCAAAAACGGAGCCTCGGACCAACAAAAGAAAAAAATTTTTTTAATGAGCTGAACCACAGCTATGTGTTTGATTTTAAAGATTGCCTTTAAAATCTTTGGAAACTGTATAAATCTGAATGAAGTAAGCACCCCCTAGTGGTCACAACAGAAAACCAGAATTTTAGCATTTAAAGGGAATCTGTCACCTCATTTTCACCTATATAACTAAGAGCACTGCCCCACAGAAGATTGCAGACACATCCCAGACATACCTGTGTGTACTCTGTGTCTGTATTACATGTCCAGAAAAAGCACCTTTATTCTGCTGGAAAACAGCTCCCAAGTGCCCAGCTGAAAATGAAACTAAAAACAGCTTTCTCTCCCGACTCGATTTCTAACAGCTATATCTTCTGATATACTGGATATAATGCTGTTTTTTTATCATTTTAAAGCTTGGAGTCCCAGCTTTCAAAGAAGAAACATAGAACCATTTTTCTATCTGCTACCAATCTCAAGATATCAGCAGCTAAAGCAGTCCTCCCCTCTTCAGTCTGGTTTGCTTTGGGCACTTGCAGCAGCAGAGCCGGGCACTTGGGAGCTGTTTTCCTGCAGAATAAAAGTGCTTTTATATACAGATACAAAGTGCACACAGGTATGTCTGGGATGTATGCAATCTTCTGTGGGGCACTGCTGTTAGTTATATAGGTGAAAATGAGGTGTCAGGAAAGTGGGGGATATTCAGCACAGAATTTAGCATTTAAAAGGTGTTTAAAGGTAGATTTTTACTTTAAGACAACCAGAGTGCACCAGGTAGATCTAAATAAAACAGACTCTGTTAACTTCATGTCTACTCATTAATAAGCCGAGTGAAAACTTATGTGCATGTTCGTAGTACAAAAGCGGCAACGGCCCATCATAAAACATCATGTAGTGATCGCTTCATAAAAACTCTACACATACGTGGCAAACGTCAGTAGAATCAATGACAGGCACAAAAAAACTCCAGAAGTTCTTACAGACGTTTCATACAAGAGTGAAGTATGATGCTCTTTGGGAAACATTCATTTTCAAGTATTATTACTCTCTTGATTTCTATGTACTACAGGGACACTACCGACAAGTGATATAAAATGGCTTCTCGCTGACAGGCGATTTCCAGTAACAGCTTGTAAATGACATTGCTAGAAAAACAAATCACTTTCCCTTTTCTTAAATTCGGTCTATAAGGACAAGGTTTTTGCATACGGAAATCACAGAGGCTTTTTCTTTAATGTCTCAGATGGTGTTTAGCTGTTCCCAATTTAGAACGGTAGCTACAGGCTCCTCCAGTCGTGGTGGATCTGTGCTGAGAAAAAGCCCCCGCACCCTCGGAGAGGCCATGAGGCATGCACTGTAATGCGCGGTCCTCCTCCAGAGCATGCATGGTTTTTGGTTTTGAGGAAGCAATGTACGCTGCAGGCCAGAGTAGCGCTTGCTTTGTCTTTTACTGCTTACTTCCTGCCTTTGTTTTGTTGTTTGGGCTACAGCTAACATCCTTAAGCAAAAGTTCACAGTCTGTCAGTACATGAGTGGGCACGTATTTCCTCATTTGCTCCACCGCCTTTTGATACGCTGATTTTTCTTGTTCCAAAGATCGGATAACATTTCTGGATTTGTTTTCTCTGGATAAAATGTTTTCAATATTGGCTTCCAGACTCTGAATCTTGGTGTGAGCAACCTGTTAAAGAGAGAAGAATGGACATAATAAGGAAAAGTAATACAAGCCAGAAAACATTTATCATATACAGAGGGATAATTAATAGGTTATGTGTTCCCATAGGGAATTACCTAGTTTGTGGATTTGGGGTGCACAACCTTTTCTGGTGTGAGGGTCACACTATCATATTAAACTAGACACAAGGTCTGAGATAAGACTGTGACTACACAGCAACATGTATCACTCAACCTAAAGCCTCAGCCTCAGAATCGTTGCCAAAACAACCTGCTGTCGCTCAGCTACTTTACAGCTGCAATTTAGCTGTAAAAAAACAAACAGCCAAATCACCGAAAGATTACAGGCAAATCGCGTTGAACTGCATGCATAGACTTCTACCTCCAAGTCCTTTTTGGAGTGCCAAACAGGGGTCTCCTGATATATAAAGGCCCCAAAGAAGCATACACATTATACCATTATTAGGCTACTTTCACACCAGCAGTTTTGCTGGATCCGTCAAATGCCTCTTTCCAACCATATAACCATGTTTAGATGGGAAACATATTCAGAAGCTGTTGGGGGGGGGGTTCTAACGTTTCCTCGCCTGGTAATACATTCTCTGTATCCTTAAATTCTGTCTGACTATTAGCATTCAGAGATATGCTTTACAACACCCACATAGATCATAGGCACCTGTAGTCTGGAGATGACTGCCTTCTATGGGAGAGTGTTCTAGTGTTCTACAGTAGGTGTGCTCTGTGACCTGTGCTTCTTGCTCATTTAGGGTACATTAATGCACATATCATGAAACTGCTGCAGAAAATCTACATAGCAATTCTGCAAAAATCTGCAATGGAAAACAGGTGAACAGAGAATATAAAAGAAAGACTATACTCACCTCCCCTGGTCTCATGTAGGCCTCTGTACAACCCGGCCTCCTGCGATGACTTGCCGTCCAATGTAACTGCTGCAGCAGTCAAGTTAGATGCGATATCATCTCAGGAGGCCGGGTTGTAGAGACACCGGATTTGTTTTTGTTTTATTTTAAAACATTTTTTTTATTAGGGACTTGAGGAATTTGCTGCAGATATGAATACTATTGAGTGTGAACGTCATGATGGTGTCAATTATTACCACGCAGAAACTTCTCACTATATGTTTTAGAGTTTATTATTTTACCTGCAACTTTTCCAAAAGGTCCATGTTTTGCCTCTTCAGCTGATTATTTGCCTTCTCAAGCTTCTGGAAAGCCTCTGTGTCATCGGTTGGACTGGACGTTTCCAGCATTTCATCATTAATGACATGATACTCAACCTCGTAAGCATGAAGCTGCTTAGAGATATCCATTTCAAATACCTGCATGAGAAAAATAAGAGATGACATATGTTTTTAGAGTCAGAAATTATAAATACAGTTAAAGGGGTTTGTTCTCTCCTAGGGAGCTTTTCTGAAACCAACACAGCGTTACTGAACCCACAGTTTTTTATCCCTGCCTCTGGGTTCCGACTCCATTGCTACCACTTGGGCGTGGCAGGTCCCTGGTCTCCCTTGGTCACATGGCCACTGCAGCCAGTGAGTGGCTGCAGCGGTGATATGTCTTGGCTGCAGCAGCCACATGACCTGCATCCAACCAGATGTTGTTTTTGAAAGATCTGAGACCTGCTGTGACCAAGGGGAAGGGACAGAGACAGAACTCAGCAACGGAACTCAGGTAAAGTATGATTCACACAGTGTCTGCAGAAAAAGGTCTCCAGGAGTGAACAACCCCTTTAAATATTCAAGCTATGGACAGATTTTGGGGTCATTTGTATTGCATTGTACTGAAGTTGGAGAGGGAAACCCTTTTCTACTAACTGTCTTAAAGGGTTTCTGTCATCAGAATTTAGCCTACAAAACCGAGTGTAATTTGCAAATCGCAAATGACACCTGATGACAGAAAGCCTTCTTTTATAGAAAACTGTATGGTAGTTTTTGTTAAAATAGCGTTTTTATAATATGCTAATTAGGCCCCCTAGGTGCAGTAGGCGTGAACCCTGCACCTAGGAGCGGCCGTAATAACGCCCCTTACCCCTCCTCCCTTGCGTTGATTGACAGGGCCGGGCAGCCATCTCTTTCGTCTCCCGGCCCTGTACGATCGCGAACTCCCGCGCCTGTGCATTGCGATAAGCAATCTGCGCACGCGCGTTGAGAGCTGGCGGCCGCCCGGGTCCCGGCTTCATCAATGCGCATGCGCGGATTGCTTATCGCAATGCGCAGGCGCGGGAGTTCGCGATCGTACAGGGCCGGGAGACGAAAGAGATGGCTGCCCGGCCCTGTCAATCAACGCAAGGGAGGAGGGGTAAGGGGCGTTATTACGGCCGCTCCTAGGTGCAGGGTTCACGCCTACTGCACCTAGGGGGCCTAATTAGCATATTATAAAAACGCTATTTTAACAAAAACTACCATACAGTTTTCTATAAAAGAAGGCTTTCTGTCATCAGGTGTCATTTGCGATTTGCAAATGACACTCGGTTTTGTAGGCTAAATTCTGATGACAGAAACCCTTTAATTAAAAATGTTATTCTGTTCTCACTCTGCAGCTTGCATGTTTCCACATACATTGTAGGCTGCTCTGACCCGTTGAGAGTGTAATCCATTAGACAAGCTCTCTGATACCTCTGGCTGTAGCCCCTCTATCTTCTCTCTGGTGTGCTCATAAATGCTCATCTAAGCTAAATTCTGATCAATTAATGGATTATGATCACTCTAAACAGGACAGAGCAGCATGCAACTTGTGTGAATACGTACAAGCTGCAGAGTGAAAATGGAAGAAAAACTTTAATAAAGACCTATTTAAAAAAGTTTTTCTCACCAATATCTTTACAATTCAATAGAAATGCTGCCCCCTAAGGCGTCCATAGCATTTAACTATGTCAATACATGGTTATGGTCAGGACTGGACTGGCTGATCAGGGAACCGGTGAATTAATTTTTCCACTAGCCCCACCTCCTGAATGTCACCATGGCCTCTACAATGTATTACCTTGCAGATTCTTGTGAACTGCCATTGCGTAAGTACACTGACCAGGCAGCAAATCCTATCCCTGGCACCTACCCACCACAGAGCGCAGGCAGTAGGGTACCAAAAAAAAAACAATAAACAGCATCTTCCCCACTCCCTCCATCTGTTGGGGAACTACAATGCTCTGAATGCCCTGACAAGTGCAGACCTTGTGGAGGATGTAATGTTTCTTGCAGCTGAGAAGCTACACATTGCATTACCTCCTTAACCCCTTACCGCCCTGTGACACAATAGTTTGTTATGGCTTGTGTGTCGTTCTTGTGGGTACAGGAGCTGTATTATACAGCCAACATCCCACTCTAAAAGCGGGGATTGAAGATTACTATGATCCTTGCTGTGAGTAATATGAGTAATATAAATAATGTAGTATTTATACCGCATGATGCATGGCATAAAAAATTAAAGGCTGGCGGATTAAGTCATAAGAAAAGAATTGTCAGCATAGTCACGCCGTGATTCTAACTGCTATAATAATTTCTTTGTAAGCCAAAAATGCTAAACACATTGCTCAATCAATGCCCAGTATTTCTACTGCATGGAATCTGGGGCTTCTGATGGCATTGCTCTAGTCACCTGTGATGCTAGGAATGGTGCCACAGGTTTTACTCGCAATATACCCTGCCACTTAGTAGTAAAATAAGAAAAAAAAAAAAAAGGTAAAAATGAAAACAAAAATGGGTGGAAACAAATTATAATATTAAAAATGAAACATCGACTAAGCTGTCAAACATCCTGCATGACAAGGAAGCATTTAAAGGACAATGATGTTTTAACATATGCAAATAAGGCATTAGGAGCACTGGGGGTGTTACTGTTACCCCTAGAGACTCTGCTCTCTCTGCAACTGCCGCACCCCATGCACTTTAATAGACAGGTCCAGGCATTGAAAACGTCATCATCCTTGGTCCTGTCAATCAAAGTGCAGAGAGAGCTGCAGTTGCAGAGAGAGCAGAGCCTCTAGGGGTAACAACAACACCCTCAGTGCTCCTGTACTAAAGGCTTATTTACATGTATTAAAACATCACTTTTCTCAGCAATTTGGGCACATATGAACATGGGACCAACACAGAAGCCTTCAGCTGCCAAGAGCACATTTAACAGGTCAGTCAGTTTCATAGGCATAATTCTGCTGACAGATGTCCTTTAACATCATCATCAAACGCTTATGCAACTATGTATCAATATTGTCTTCTTTCTGCCACCTTAGATTATGTTTTTTTTTTTTTTTTTTTAATTGACTTAATTGACTTAAAGGGGTATTCCCATCTGACAAATGTAGTTTGTATAGTTAGATATAGCCATACCAATATTATTACTAATAGAATGTATTTATATAAAATGTACCGTTTAGAAGATTTGTCTATTTGTATCTCCATTGTCCCACACACATCAGTCAGGCCGTTGCCCCTAGTTACAACCACCGTGGCCATGTAGTAGTGGTGGCCGGCTTGCTCTTGTTCAAACCCGCTCTGAGGTAACTGCTGTATTGTGAACGCACATTACATGAGCATGCGGAGACACATCTTAGGGTTGTAGCATTTTGTCTGTTTGAAAAATGGATCTTGTTACAATTCATCTCTATGGAGCAGGATCCGTTTATAAAGTCTGCGCTTTCGACGGATCCTGACCATTGCGTTTTTGGACTGGTAGCGTCCAAAACGCAGATGTGAAAGTACCCTAAGATGTGTCTCCGCATGCTCATGCAATGTGCGTTCACAATACAGCAGTTATCTCAGATTGGGTTTGAAAAGGAGCAAGCTGACCACCACTACTACATGGCCGTGGTGGTCGTAACTAGGGGCAACGGCCTGACTGATGTGTGTGGGACAATGCATATACAAATAGGGAAATCTTCTAAACGGTACATTTTATATAAATACATTCTATTAGTAAAAATATTGGTATGGCTATATCTAACTATACAAACTACATTTGTGAGATTGGAATACCCCTTTAAAGGGACACTATCGCGAAAAATAAAAAAAACATGTTATAAAACATTAAAAATAGTTTTTATATGTATAATTAAGTTTATTATATGTGTATTGTGTTTTGTGTATTTAACATTTTTTTTACTTTATGGGGGCTGCCATTTTCATAGTCACGTGTCTATGTGTCACTGAACGACACATAGACAAATGACTTACAGTCGTATGCTCCATTCCCAGTGCGGACGGAGCCGACCCTATTGAAAAATCATGGGAGCGCTGTGTATGTGTAAAGCGCAGGCGCTTTACACATACATAGCCTGCCCCCTCCGGCGCCATGTTATTGAAGACTTCAGTAACATGACATCGGAGGGGACACCCATTATATGTCCCATTCTCTGGCAGCTGTCTCTGCGTCCATAGGACGCAGAGACAGTTGCCTGCTGCAAGAAGAAGCAGACAGCCGGAATTGGCTGCCTGCTTCTTTCATCCCCCGAGTGCCCCCATCTCTTCCCCCCCTTTCCGTACCTCTCTCCGTGCCTTCTGCCTCATGTCTGGGCGGGGGCGGAGCCGGCCGTCAGTCGGCATTGGCTCCGCCCCCTCCAGACAAGAGAAGATCTGCTGGTGATTCTGCAGCTAGAAAAAAAGGTAAGTATAGGGTTTTTATTTTTTTTAACTTTCTGTGAGGGGACTGCACTGTGTTTATTATCCCTGTACTGTGACATCACTGTGTGCTGTTTATTATCCCTGTACTGTGACATCACTGTGTTTATTATCCTGTACTGTGACATCACTGTGTTTATTATCCCTGTACTGTGACATCGCTGTGTTTATTATCCCTGTACTGTGACATCACTGTGTTTATTATCCCTGTACTGTGACATCACTGTGTTTATTATCCCTGTACTGTGACATCACTGTGTTTATTATCCTTGTACGGTGACATCACTGTGTTTATTATCCCTGTACTGTGACATCACTGTGTTTATTATCCCTGTACTGTGACATCACTGTGTTTATTATCCCTGTACTGTGACATCACTGTATTTATTATCCCTGTACGGTGACATCACTGTGTTTATTATTAGTGTTGAGCCAGCTGCTGGACGGGAGGAATCACTACAAAGAAGAAGCCTGAGGAGGTAAGTGGTTTGTGTTTGTCTGTTTGTTTTTTTGTTTGTTTGTTTTCTATTTTTCAGGATCGTGAATGCAGAGGACTACGTCGGACCAGCTTTTTTATTTTTTAAATAAAATGGTCAAACAGGGGTCTGGGGGAGTATTTATTTCAATAAACTATTTTATAAGTGTGTGTGTTTTTTTTTTACAACATTGCAGTTTTAGTAATCATGGCTATCTACAGACGGCCCTGATTACTAATACTGGGCTTAGTGCTGGCCGGTATGGCCAGCACTAACCCCAACATCTATTACCCCAGCACCCACCGCCACCATGGGTGTCGGGAAGAGCCGGGTACCCGCAGGACCGGACCTTCTAAATTGAGGGTCCGGTTCTGGGGCGGCTGCAGGCTGGTACCATTAGGCTGGGAAGGGCCAATAACCATGTCCCTTCCCAACCTGGTAGTGCCAGGCTGCTGCTGGTTGTATCTGGCTGGAGAAGGAAAAAAGGGGGGGACCCCACGCCATTTAAAAAAAAAAAAAAAATTTAAAAAATAGCGTGGGGTCCCCCCTTTTTTCCTTCTTCAGCCAGATACAACCAGCAACAGCAGCCTGGCACTACCAGGGTGGGAAGGGACACGGTTATTGGCCCTTCCCAGCCTAACAGTAACAGCCTGCAGCCGCCCCAGAACCGGACCCTCAATTTAGAAGGTCCGGTCCTGCGGGAACCCAGCTCTTCCCGACACCCCTGGTGGCGGTGGGTACCGGGGTAAATGTATAGATGTTGGGGTTAGTGCTGGCCTGCCATACCGGCAGCACTAAGCCCAGTATTAGTAATCAGGGCCATCTGTAGATAGCCGTGATTACTAATTGTAAAAAAAAAACAAAACACACACTTATAAAATATTTTATTGAAATAAATACTCCCCCAGACCCGTTTGACCATTTTATCAAAAATAAAAAAAGCTGGTCCGACGTAATCCACCGAATCCGACGTAATCCTCAGCATTCACGATCCTGAAAAATAGAAAACAAACAAACAAACAAACAAACACAGACCACTTACCTCCTCAGGCTTCTTCTTTGTAGTGATTCCTCCCGTCCAGCAGCTCGCTCAACACTAATAATAAACACAGTGATGTCACCGTACAGGGATAATAAACACAGTGATGTCACCGTACAGGGATAATAAATACAGTGATGTCACCGTACAGGGATAATAAATACAGTGATGTCAGATCAAACTCAGTCATGCACTACCACCCTAACTCTGCTACCTGTCAGTGGAGAAAATCCCTGTGGTGGAGGAATAATCAGCATCACAATTGGAAATAACATTGCTGACTGTGCCTCCTATGCTATCACACTACAGACCACAACAAGATGGCCGCTGGACACTGTATTGTGGAAGACAATCTCTTGTTATTAGATAAGCAAGTAAGAGCAGCGTGATGTCACAGGAGGTGTGAATAGCCAGATAACAGTTTACAGCACTGGGCTACAGACGGCTTCCCTACACTCAACTTTTCAGTTGTTATTTCAGTTGCTGGTCAACATAGGAAGTTCTACACAATTATTATGAATTTTTTAAATATTTCCTTTAATGGTAAAAAAAAAAATTATAAGCACAAAAAATTCTAAAACTTACATTGCATGTTTTAACATTTTAGATATTTCTAATTTTTGACAAATGTTCTCCTTTAAGTGATGGAGATACTATTAAAGGTAGGCTGATTTGTCCATTGTTCTCTGAGGCTTTACAACAAAGCTAAATGGTAAAGTACAAATAATAAGTTATCAAGTTACCTGGGTTACAAGTTTTTCCATAGTGTCCTTTGTCATATCAGGAATATTGATCTTCAGAAAATCTACTATATTTTCAAAACTGTCACATGCCATAATACATTCCTTATTAGTACTGAGTAGACTAAGTGCCACTTTGAAAATGACCTCTGTTCCTTGTACAAAAATAATATCTGTGAAGTGAGAAAGATGCATCATATACACAATCTAATTCAAACACCTACACAAGTACCAATAACATACAATCTTCAGTGATTCAATTAAATCTATAAGAAGGTCAGGGTTCAGCAACCTCCAGCACTCCAGTTGTTCTGAAACTACAACTCCCAGAATGCTCTGATTACTTCTATTGAAGTTAGAAGAACAGCTGAGCATGTAGGAGGCTGGGAGTTGTAGTTTCACAGCAGCTGGAGTGCAAGGTTGCTGATCCCTGCTAAAGGCAATCACTGCTCATAGTAATAACAACAATAATACAATGATATAAGAAAATAATGATCTAAGACCAGCGGTGCCATTTTCAGAGGACAGGTGGCTGCTTGGCACCAGAGATGGACGTTGCTATCAGTAGTCACTGACTGGTTCTTTAGAGTATCTTATCTTGGGCAGAATACCAAATACCACTGGATTATGGAGGTAAGTTAAATGGTGTTATCTGGCTGCCATTTTGAGGAGATGCTGAGGGGAACATTTATGTGGGAACTGAGGCTCACATTCTTACAGGGGCATAGTGGCTCTGCTCATTCACAGGTACTGAATTAGTGATGGGCAGTAAAAGAAGACAACTACAGTGTAAACATAGTCATAAAAATATCCCTGGACATATGTGTATGTAAATGCCAGTCCTGACTGAATCTGATGTGTAACCCACTGATGCAGTTAACAGTCACATTGTACTCCCCCATAATGTTGCTTATTGACTACCACTGCTTTAGCCAGGTATGTAGAATATCTGCTCTCTTGGGGTGGCTTTCTGGAATGTTTTACAAAGTAACCGGCTAGGTTCACATCGATGGTGGAGGTTCCAGCAAAATAAAAATGACAAAATACTTCTGCATCCAACAATATTTTATCTGGCAAAATGCCAGAATTCATGGCAGAATCCCGACAAGCCCCAATAAAGCAAGCAGTATATGTCAGGTGCCAGCAGTGTCTGGTATATGTGTCATCCGGTATTCTATGCCAGAACAGAATACTGGAATAAAATCTCTGATGCGCATAGCCTTACCAAAGACTCTGGCAACAAATCCAAGAGGGAACTGTGAGGCAAATAGTGTTAGGAACCAGGGAGCCGCATACAGGCTTGGGCTTATCTCATTCTCTTCCAGGTGGTTGTACAGATCTCTGTGATAGTCATGCAGAAGCCGTGAAAGTTGGTACATTTGTATCTAGAAAAAAAAATGTACAGATGAACTCCTTAAGTTATAGACCTAGAGTTTTGATTGTAACTAGGGATGAGCGAATCAACTTCGGATTAAACATCCGAAGTCGATTCGCATAAAACTTTGTTAGAATACTGTACAGAGCGAGTGCTCCATACAGTATTAGAATGTATTGGCTCCGATGAGCTGAAGTTATTACTTCGCAAATTCTCACAAGACTTGGGGTAACAACTTCATAAATTAATTTCTACCGTTAAAAACCCTTTACTAAACTCGGGTTCGGTTCCAAGGTACCACAATATTCTAGCAAAGTTTTATGCGAATCGACTTGGGAAGTTTCATCCGAAGAGGATTCGCTCATTCCTAATTGTAACCCTCGACTATATTCCAAGCTGCAGAGAACGTGTGACAAATATTCAAAGTATATTAATCCCTTCCAGCTAATTCCATTTTGGATCAAATACAGGAGCCCCATTTAAAACTCTGACATGTGCCACTTTATGTGGTAATACAGAAAGTCATACCTCAAAATAGTTAAAAATTGACATTTACGATATATACATTTTTCATATGTACTTTTACGTCTTTTATAAGACTTAAAGGCTATGTACACCTTCTGAGGTATTTTTTTTTTAGGATTGCATGTTACAAATGTTTGGATAAAAATATTTTTTTAACTGGCATTTATTAAAAATATTGAGCTATTCTGTCACAAAGGGTGAACTGTTTTTCTTCACTTTGTGCTGGTCATCTAATAAACCTTATCTCTAAACTACTGAGAGGTCATAAACACTTATTTAAGCCCCATTCTTATCAGTAAGATAAGAACTGAGTTACAATCAGTGTTTATAATGTCAGAGAGTAGAGATAAGGAGCCTGTCAGCTCCTCAGATGGCGGAAAAGAAAGAAAATCCACAGGCAGCTACTACAGCATCTCAGCTATGTACACAAAAAAGGATTCCATATTTTTGATAAAGACCAATTGAAAAAATGATTTTTAGCTCAAAATAAGTACAATGCTATTATAATAATGAAAAATGTCCTCTGAAGGCCCAAAGAACCCCAGCCTCCCAATGCCTGCAGGCTTTAGTGCTCCTTTAAGAGGGGTGATATGGATTACATGGACAGAGGAATACCTGAAGAGACATCATATCTGGCCGATACTGCTTCCGGAAGGATAGGTCGTACATGAGAAATTTTAGCATCTCGAAGGCTTGCTGTTCACTCATATGCAGTAGAAGCACTCCAGCCACAAAACTGATTCCCTGGCAATAGCCAACTTCCTTGTCAAGCAAAGAATATGCTTTAAGAAGATTGTACAGAGAAAGCTGTCCTGCTCCCAGCTGGGCAGAGAAGTAAGGGTGAGTTGGAAAAGTCCTTCCTGAAAGATAAATGGATGTATTCCTTAAAGAAGAACTCCCGACAAAAATTTTATTCCATGTCCTGCTAGAAATGTACATGATATAATCTGTAGTGAATGTCATTTTCTTACCAGTGTCTGAATTTTTTACTTATATCATGCTGAAGTTTCTTATCTGTGTCATGTGACCAGCAATTAGACCCACCAACTCACACATAGACTTATGTGTGGACAGGAAGTCTAATTCTCTATGTATTCCTATGAGACTGAAAGTGAGGCTCCCATAGGAATGAATAGAGCAGTTACTGGCTTTCTGTCCTGGGTCAGTTGGAGGTCAGGGAGTTGGTCACATGACCCAGCTACAATAAGAAGAGAGGTTTTTACTCACATAAACAGTCACTGATAAGAAAATGACAATCACTACAGATTATATCATGCACCTTTCTAACAGGTCAGAGAATAAAAATTTTTGCAGGACTTTAATATTCAAATTCGTATCCAATAATGCCGATAATAAATAGCAAAAATAGCCTATAATTCCAATACTGAACAGAAACCGTTATAAAGATGACTGAACACAATTTCAAAGCATCTCTATCCCTGTACAGCGCATACGCAGAATGTACTGCCATTAAACTTCAGGGCTGGGTGTGTGTATGTCTTCACTGCCAAGCCCTGTCAGTCAAAGTGGTGGTGGCGTGGCAGGAATGGAAAGGATCGGATGCATCAGCACCATCCTCATTGCACTCAGGAGCTAATTAACATAAAAGAAAAAATCTAATTTCTACACAATGGGGCCACATATTGAAACAGGACTGGTGATAGATTCCCTTTAAAGGTCACAGACAAATTGATTGCAGCAGTAGTATAAAATATTTATATAGAGAAGGGGGCAAATTAAAAATGCAAAGATCTTCTATAGACAAATGTTAACCACATACCAAGATCAACAAGGATGGCATGCTGCTGTGCTGTGAGTTGCTTCAGGAGCTCACTGTATGTTATATCTGATGGCTGCTGTTTGCTTGGAAGTCGGTGCCTTAGACGATACTGCACAGAGAGAAACTGCCAGATTTCCCCCCGTTTGCATTTTGGGACCCCTATCAAGTAGAGGCATAAAAGAAATGTGTATCATATAATATCATGGTGTATAATACATACAGTAAATAAGATGACGTTGAACAAAAATATACTTTTTTCCCAATTATGTCTATAATTTTGAGCAATAAAATAAAGGTACACTTCTTTTGGAGAAGTCTAAATGTAGCTGTGTATGTACATCAGATAAGTCTAAGCTACACAGTAACTTTTCAGGGGGCATGCACTACTGCGATCCATGATGCGGACCAAGCAGGCCCACTGAAGTCTATGGGTCCGTGAAAATCACACATCCTTGTTGTGTCCTTTTTTCACCGAAAACTAATAGGAGATCCTTTGGACATTAAATTTCAGCTGAGCAATGTCAGTGAATTACGGAAGACACAAGGATGGTTAGAACGGACACACGGACCAACCACGGATCCTTCGCGGACAGCTTCACGGATGAAACATGTATGCTTTTTTCACGGACGTGACACTGATACGGAAATGTGAAAGAGACCTGAAGCTGTATATTATGTGCAGATGACAGCTGAGATAACTGCTCGGCTGTGTCCATGTGCTTTGGAAAGGAGTTCACTACACCTCATACTCACAAGCTGAAGTGTTTCCTAATGACGCTCCTACCTCACAGCAGTGTGTGTGGTCCTCATTCCCAGTACGAGGTGAGGTGACCTTGGAAGCACAGGGACACAGCCGAGCCGTTATCTCAGCAGTCATCTGCACATAATTCTGTGCTTCACAGTGCTCACACAGGCAGAGAACCGAACCTGCAAAGGGCTCCTGCACTGTGCTGTGTATTCTCACACAGGCCGTCCTGCAGTGTCTTTTGGATGCCATGTCATAAATCTGACAGAGGCCATTTTAACTCTTTCACTGATAGTCCCCTAGACAAAAGGAGCCATTATAAATAAAGGCATTTAAGAGTTTATTTGTAATAACATGTTTTTCAGTATTCATTTTTATCTTTCCCAGAGAACCACCTTTAACCCCTTCTACCGTTTTGTTTTTTGGCGTTTTCGTTTTGCGCTCGATGCCTTCCCAGAGCCATAACTCTTATTTTTCCGTTGACATAGCCATATGAGGGCTTGCATTTTCCAATGCCACAATTTAATATTGCATCATATGATGTAATTGGAAGCAGGAAAGAAAATTCCAAATGGGGTGAAATTGGGAAAAAAAAAAGCAATTCTGCCACAGTTTTACAGTTTTTTTTATTTATGCTGTTCAATGTGCGATAAAACTGACTAGTTACTTTCTTTCAACAGTTCTAGAGGTCAGTACGAATCCAGCGATACCTTATACGTATAGTTTTTCTTGCCTTTTTTGATAATTGATAAAATAATTAAAAAAAAACATTTTTTCATCACCATATTTTGACCCCTATAACTTTTTTGTAATTATTTGTATGGGGCAACTGTACTTTTCATTGATTCCATTCTGGAGTGTGTGAGACTTTTTGATTACTTTTTATTAATTTTTTTTGTGGGGAATGAAGCGACCAAAAATTTGCCGAATTGGCCATTTCGATGGGTTTTTTTTTTTCCGGTTTCCCCGTTTTCTGTATGGGGAAGATATTTTTATATTATGGGCATTTTCGAATGTGGCGATACCCATGATGTGTATTTTTTATTTTTTTATTTTGGGGAAAGAGGGTTAACCTATTAGACTGCTATCCTCATAGACCCCAATGCATTAGCATTGGAGTCTATAAGAAAAGTACTAGTTTCCTACAGAGCCCTGCTACAGACAAGGGCTCCATAGAACATGCTGAACAGCAGCCTCCTTTCATTCTGTATGACAGGGGCTGCTGCAAACACGCTCCGGCTCCTCCGATCGCCACACATTCGAGCAGGAGCATTACTGAAAGTGCATGCTTCTGTTATTTAGCGTAGATGCCGTGGCCAGGATGAAGTGTTAAATGTCTTCTGGAGGGATTATCCCTCTTGATGGCATTCAAAAGTCAAGAGGATTCTTAGACAGAAGTTATGTTGAAACAAATACCCACTGGCCTATAGGGCATGAGATTTCCTGGCTCTGCAACTAATACTTTGTTGAGCTAGTTCAAAGGGTACATTTGTTCTGAGGTACGGATGCTTTATTAATCAATAAGTACTCCTCTCTTACCACCATGGCCTGTTTTTAAAAAACAACTAACACTGTATTAAATATGTATTTTTAAGCGATAACCTATCCTCAGGATCACTTAGAAAAGGTTGAGCAATCCCTTTAAAGGGTTGACTCTCTTCGGCACATAACTTTTATCATGTAGAGGAAGTTAATACAAGGCACTTACTAATGTATTGTGATTGTCCATATTGTCTCCTTTGCTGGCTGGATTCATTTTTCCATCACATTATACACTGCTTTTTTGCCTGGGGTTACGACCACCGCTGAAGCTCAGATTCGAGGTGGCTAGGACAGGAGCCGCTGCACATGCGTGCCTATGCGCATTCCCATGGTCCCGACTGCCAGAGAGGCCCGTGCTTTTTCCTATAGGGTGAAAGCACGGCCACTGCTACTGGATTGCAGGATGGTTGTATCCCCAAGCAGTGCAAGCACGGCCACTGATGCTGGATTTCAACAATGGTCGTATCCCCAAGCAGTGTATAATGTTAGAAAAATGAATGACGTCAGGAAAGGAAGCAATATGGACAATCACAATATATTAGTAAGTGCCTTGTATTAACTTTGTATACATGATAAATCCTTTAAATCTAATGCAAATGGATAATAATGCATCTAAAATGTCTGTACCTTCTTTTAGTGTTGCATATATCTCTTCCATGTCAAACCGGATTTTAGTCCTACAGTTTAATTTCTTCTCCCAGAGATTCGAAACTTCTTTTTGACAAGTTCCAACCTCCTCATAATCTAGCTTGATTTTTCTAGACTGCAGCTCATCTCTGCTTGCTGGAAATACAAAAATGATCATAAAAATAAGGAACTCTCTAGTTCATATGTGGTGTTTTAGTCTCTGATTACTATAATTATAGTAAAAAAAACAAAAACAAAAAAAACACATGGCAAAAAACACCATATATGCATTAACCCTGCATTTCATGCATTTATATGAAAAACAGAATAGTCCGTGTAGGAACGATAGGCTGCACTGAACTCTACAACCCATTTCTTGAAGTTGAAACATAACATAATTAGCTAGAGCAACTGATTTAGTGTGTTCAAGGAAATGTGTATCAAAAAATTAACTATTGTTTAAGTCTAGTTGCACACTAGCGTTATTGCTGGATCCGGCAGGGTCCAGCAATAACGGTTCTGTTACTGAGAATACAACTATGTGGATCCAAAATGAACGGATCTGGTTGTATTATCTTTAACATCGCTGGGACGGATCCGTCATAAACTCCATTGAAAGTCAAGGGAGGACGGATCCGTTTACTAGTGTGTCACACCGAACAGATCCGTCCCCATTGACTTGCATTGGGGGTCATGACGGATCCGTCTTGGTGCAGATGCCCAGGACAGAGAGCAAACCGCAGCATGTTGCGGTTTGCGCTCCGGTCTGGAAATGGAACGGAATGCATTTAGGAGCATTCCATTCTCTACAGTTCAGTTTTGTCCCTATTGACAATGAATGGGGGCAAAACTGAAGTGTTTTTTTACGGTATTGAGCCCCTATGACGGAACTCAATACCGGAATAAAACAACGCAAGTGTGAAAGTACCCTAAATCGTGTTTTAAGGTTTACCATATTTTTAAATAATTTTTGATGTTATTTTTACATTTCCATGTCAATATTTATATTTAAACAAAAAACATAAAATCCTGCATTTCTCGCAATTGCCACTAAGCCAAATAATTGGCGCCACTTCTTGGTCTGAACAGATCATTTTACTGCAGTTATCTGCTTATCTATACACCAAGGTGATATCATTACAAGAAGGGGTGTAACTACCATAGCGGCAGACCATGCGACTGCTATGGGGCCCAGGGCAAGAAGGAGCCCAGTCTTAGTTGGGATTATCTCCTCTTCTACTGGAGGTGAACACTTGGTCAGGACTCTACCCTCTCTAAAGGAACAACTTTTAGTAAATGAGGCAGTGGAAAAATGGCCCAAGTGTCATTGAAGGGATTTAGGTAAAAACCCTTATGTCCTGTGTGGGGGCCTGGTTTGATCATTGCTATGGGGCCCTTACTTCTCTATGTATTCTACTGATTACAGGCATAAGTAAAATGACAGATAACACAGGATCCACCATTCACAATGGGTGATTGTCAGAGCTCATCTTTTCTTTCCTTGTACAATGACCTCTTCACAGGTCACAGAGCATGTCCAGAAAAATCTCCCATAGAAATCAATGAGGTCCCCTCCTGACCATTGTTTCTGTGGACTATGGGGCTGCTGTAAAGCATTTTTTTTAATGCTTTCTAAATGCTGTTAAGAACAGCTCAGGCAAGATGGCCGACCCTATAATTATGTTCAGAAAATATAATAAAAAAATCTGTAACCAGGAAACAAAAACAGATTAGAAAATAAAGATGTGTTACCATCTGATTTTAACTGGCAGAAAACACGTATGGTGACACATTTCCTTTTCCCATATTATCTCACAGCATATCACAGCTTATAAGCTCTCTCCAGACCTCTGCACAGGTCACAGAACATGCCTAGAAAACTCTACCAAAGAAGTCCCCTCCTGACTATGGCCCACAGGGCTGCCATAAAGCAATTTTCTTAATGCTTTCTAAATGCTGTTAGGAAGAGCTCGGGCAAGATGGCCGCCCATGTTCAGGAAATAGAATAAAAAAATCTGCAATCAGAAAATAAAAACAGATTACTATCTGGTTTTAACTGGCAGAAAATATTTTGGGTGACACATTTCCTTTAAGGAGAGACTGACTGTCCTCCGGCATCTGCTGTTGGGTAAAAGAAGGTTGAAGTAAGGTGGATTTCTTTAGGGAAACTGACTGCAATCAAAGTGCATATAATAGACCATAGAATGTAGTCTTGAAAAACATAGCCAGTGACTGGTGATGTCCCATGGCACTGGATGATATATCATGCGGTGACAGCAAGCAGTGGGAAGTGGTGGGGAACTGAATTTTAAAACCGAATCTATTATAAAAGTTTTGTGCGGCAATCATCTTTTAAAATCTTTCCCAATTCAGAAATTGGGGGGAATTTATCATAAGGAGAACATTTTGCAATCTAGAGAAGCTACTCCAGTTTTCCAGCTCCATCCTCCTACTGGAGTGAGACGAACTTTTTTTTTTTGCAAGTCTCAGTGATAAATATGGAGTTAAACTCATTAACATAGCTAATCATACCTCCACTTTCACATCCAAATTTCAAAACTGGAGTGAGTGGTGTAAAAAAGAAAAAAGCCGCTCAATTTTTGTGCAAGTGAGTCCAAAAAGTCACCCCCTTTTGCGACTTTTTGGAAGCCAGAATTCTGGAGTGAAAGCATAATAAATCAGGACCTATATGCTGAGTTGTTGCAGACCAAAAAATATTCAAGGGACCAATATGTACAGCATCATCACATCGCTCCAGCAAGCAAAATATCTATGTGAGTGATTTTAATATGAAGGATAAGAAAAGTCTGACAAGACAAAGCTCACTCACAATATGTCTCCCAGACATACAGACAGGTATAAGGCAATACCAGAAATGCTGCAAATAGAAGGGAAGGCACCACCACCCAGTGTCTTCAGGTAAAACATATGCAAACTTTATTCCCACAATCTCCATCAGAGACTACGTACACTTGTTTCACATATGTGTGAAACAGACTCGGCCAGAAACAGGCTATTGGATCCGTCTGGCCGCTCCTCAGCATATTTTCCAGGTTGCTTCTGGATCCCTGCTGGCCCCCCATCATAGTGAAAGGGGCTGAAAGGTATTCCGGCAACGCACGGTTGTGGATCTGACAGGCTGATCCTGGCCGGAAGAGCCTGCCGGATCTGTTTCATGCATATGTGAAATAAGCCTTACACGTCCCATCAAATGGCGTTTTAGGGCTCTATTACACTGACAGATGAGCCTTATGATTGTCAGACAAGTTTCTGCTCGTCAGTGGAGACCAATGCAATTATATGCAGCGATCTCCTCCACATAATAATGAGGAGCAATTGTTATGCCATCCCCCTCAACAGGTAAAAACGATGGGTGCCTGCCCTTCTATTTGTATGATAGATAATTAGAGCCTCACTGCTTAGTTGCTCTGCGTTGTCAAAGGCTGTGCTGTATTACAGCTGCGACACGACCACATCATGCACCCTAACTGTACATTCAGTATATCACAAAACATTTAATAATAGTCTTACCTTCTGATAAAACAAAACATAAAAAAGATCATATGTTCAGTGAAAGCACAAAAAAAAAAGAGAAAAAATTGCATTAACTGGTTTATATTAGCATGACTATTATTACCGGTATTTACTGAAATTCAATGTGACTGGAAATGAATTACTCAAGAAGCCATTACAGGGCTGACAGGTACTACTTTATAATATTTATCCACAAACATGTTGGGAATTGTAGTAGTAAGACTGCATGACCTCTTACTGGAGACACGTAGTAAGAAGACAGCATCGAGGAAACTCATAAATATAACACAATATCCATTGTTATACACATATGGCAACAGCTACATGACCAGAGAAATGTGACAACGACCTTTTGTTGTTATGAGGAACTTGGGAATATCCTGCACATGTAGAGTTTGAGACACAGATTTTGTAACCCAATGTCTGGAGACATAACCCTTCCTATAATTTCTTATGTCAGGTTTAGAACTAACCTTCAAGCTTCAGGTTCTCCTTTTCCATTCTCAGTAATAAAATCTGTTGATGTATTGCCTTTCTCCATAGCCTCTGGAGGTCTTCAGCGCTCCGTTTCCCATCGGCACTGTCAGCAGCATTGTCATCCTGAAGAAGGGATGCTAGAGGATCCCCTTCCATGGTTGGGGGAAGAGGAGACAATGGCAGCAAATCATTCCCATCTAAAAGATCTGAAACAATGGAGACGCAGAATACCCAGAATCATTACCACAGCATCGAACCTTACAAATCAAGGGTGACAACATTTTCCATCTGACTGCTGAGGAGTTCTTACCGTTCTGTCACTGAACAGACTTCCTGTTTTCTGTATAAACATACTGGTACTTCTTGTTTCGATCCTTTTTAGGCCTTCTGGGTGTAATTTAGTCTATACATCCAATAACATGTAGTAATAAACTCTGAGAACATCAAAGAGGAGCTGCCTGCGCTCCTGATATGTCTATTTTTAGCAAATACATGGCTTTTTCACGCTTTCTTAGAACTTTGTGTTGTGGCTTTGCTTTTTTTATTCAGTTTAGAAATGCATGATAAAAATGAACAACTGAGTATTACTAGTTGGCAGTCTGTCCCTACTGTCCAATCAGAGCTGGACATACCCCTTTGAAAAGGGGGTTGCCAATGCCCAGTAGTCAATGTATTCATAAATGTCTTGTAAGAATAACAGAGGAATGGCACAATGCAGAATTATGAGAAAAGATGTATCCATGAAATAGCAATTCTGGTGCAAGTCCGGTATTTACTAAACGAGGAGCGGTGACCGGTCCTCTTCACACTTTAACAATATAATAACATGTTTGGTTTCCTGTCAGATTTCAGCCAGGACATATTGCCAAACATCCGTGAAAAATCATTTACGGAAATATACCGTAAAGAAAATTTAATTGTAGTTCTGTACTGAAAGCAACAGCCAGATTATCAGATTTTCTGGATGAATTCATTGCTATGATTATGGTATTGCCATTCATTGACAACTGCTTTAGAATCAGTTGATACACATACATTTATGTATTTACAGGCTATGGACGCCTTTGGGTGCATTTCTTTTATTATTGCATTCTACTCATGTTGGGTTGATTAATAATCATTTTGCTCTTTATTACAAACGTTTAGCCATTTTCCCAGTACATGTCTGTGTATTTGCAGACTAGCAGGCTTTGGATTTACACCTGACAACTCATGTGAAGCCCTTATCTCTGAAATCCTGATGGTTCAAAAAAAACACATGTTTAAGCCATGTTCTTACCATTTTGAGAAGAATTGAGCTATAATGAGTGTTTATAAGCTGTCAGGAGTTCAGATAAGGGCTTCACATGAGCAGTCAGAAGACGGGACTCAGTATAGATAGAAAACCTACTTGTCTAAAAATGCACTGAAGTTTTGAACGGATTAATTGGGAAAATGGCTGACATTTTTTAACAAAGATCAAATGAAAAAATGATTTTTTTAGCCCAAAATGAGTGGAGAATGCAATAATATAAAAATTGCCCCCAAAGGTGTTGACAGCCTTTATTTGATATGCCTATAGACAAAAGGACTGGTAACAGAAAATGGAGTTGGTAACTACGTAGATACACACCTTTATGCTGCATATCTGAGGGAGAGTTGACCATTGGTGAAGCTACCCTGAGAAAAATCCGCTGACGCCACGAAATTCGACGTGGTGTGAGTGGAGCAACAGAAGCATTTAAAGAGTCGTTACTGCATGAAGAGAAGGTCCTCCTTCTTCCTTCACATTCACTGCAAGAAAAAAAAAAATAGTTTTAATATTTTTCAGTATGAATCTACAAAATAGGACACCTCAAAGTTGACTGAATGAAGGATTTTAAGAGATGTTTAAGAGCAGTTTTCAAGCATTTTACCGGATACTCCTTGTACATGAGCAAGGTCTACACTTGTGTTCCTGTATGTTGTTGTTTTTATGTATTGTGTAAAAAGTTTGGCTCATAAAAACAACCTATTTTTGAATGATAGCCGCGGTTCTGACTCCCCCTCCCCTCATGAGCTGTTATCCCCATGGAAAGATGCTTCTTGCCAGGCACCCGACCTGTGGCACCTTTCCAATGCATTCTTAGGCTGGTTCATAAGAGGGGTCCAAGCTGGAACAACCACTTCAATTGAAAAATAAAAAAAAAACAAAAAAAAAAAACAACAGGTCAACACAGGACAGGACGGCTGTGGATCCTATTATTTTCTGTGAGATGTATTCTAATGCCAATGAGCAGTATTTATTTATTTATTTAAAAAAAAGAGTTGTGTTGGTCTGACTTTCTTTAAATGAGGATAAAACAATGTATTATCTGAAATTTCACATTCTGAGAATGAGGCTTTGGGGTCACTAAAGCTTCTGTGCTGGAGAGAACTTCCATTTAAAATCTTATTGAATTTTACTTACGAACTCTGCAAAACTGATCATTTTACACCCTACCATTTTCAAAGAAAATTATCATCACACTTTGGGGTCACTGAGGGAAGTGGTTGGAATTGGGGTGGGACAAAAGCAAAAGTTCAGAAACAAATATAATTTTCCACTGTGGCAGCGAGGTGTACTGTAAATGGCAGGAAAAGTCTTTGGAAGGAGAAATCTCAGTCTTTTTCCACTGAGGTGTCACCAGCCAAAATATGTCACCTAGAATTTTCTGCCAGTTAAACCAGATAGTGACGCATATCCTTTTTTTCTGATCTGGTTTTAGTCTAAAATTGTACATTTTTTGGATTATATTTTCTAAACATGATTATGGGGGTGGCCATCATTCCTGAGATGTTGTTAACAGCATTCAGAGATGTGCTTTACAGCAGCCTCAATTGGCCATGAACACAATAGTATGGAAGGAACCTCAATGACTTCTGTGATAATAAAATGACTACTGAAAAGTGATCTGTACAGACCAAGAAGTGGAGCCTGTTATAAGGCTTAAAAGCAAGTGTTAAAACTGCAGGATTTTTTTTTTTTTTTAATATAAATAGCATGAAAAATATAACAAAAAATATACCCAAATTCTTGAAATATATTTTTTACATAAAAACTTGATTTAAACAATAGGTCATTCTAATGACACATTCTGTTTAAAATGCTCTTAAAATGTGTCTCCTTAACCCAGCAGACCATTAAAATAAGCACAAAAAGTCTGCTATGTTGATTCATCAAAAATTGATCAGCGCACTGTATAATGACTTTTGTCAAAACTACTTCCCCAGCAGTGCCTCATCAAAAATTGGAAAGCACCTCCGTAGTGAGGCCCACCTCACAGTTTGACAAGCATGTGGAATACTACAGGGATTTCACTCAGGTTCAAAGACCCAATTTGCTGGGTTGTCAGTCTACTACTGTCAATATCAGACTGTGGGGGTCCAACACTCAGCACCCCACTAAATAGGAGCGGCAGTCACTGAAGCTAACACAGTGTGCGGAACCAGAAGCTGCTCTGTACACTGTGTAGTGACCATGTTTGACTATTGCAGCTCAGCCCCCATTCTAGTGAATGGGAGCAGCATGCAGATGGACCCCCACTGATCTAATATTGAAAACCCTGAAGTCCTGGAAAACCCTTTTTGCTGTGACAGCACTGTTAGTCATGTTCTGTCACATAATTCCTGTTTTGTGACATCACTGTGCACATTTTCCTGATCATGTGACATCACTGTGCAGAATAACCCTTTCCCATTACTTAAAGAGGACCTTTCACCACTCCTGACATGCCTGTTTTAATAGCTCCATGCATTCCCCACATACTAAGAATTCTGGAACATTTATTCTTATGTCTGTATGTTGTGCCATTCCTTTATTATTTGCACTAGAAGTTATGAACGAATTGCTATTTTCATTTAGTAAAGGTACAGAGGTGAGGTGACCAGTTGGGGGTGTGTACCTGCACAGACTGACTCTAGCCAGTCAGTGCTGCCATGTTCAGACTGTGCAGATACACACCCCAAACTTGTTACCTCCCCTCTGTACCCTTACTGAAGACAAATAGCAAATTCATTCATAACTTCTAGTAGAAAAAATAAAGGAATGGCACAACATACAGACATAAGAATAAATGTTCCAGAATTGTTAGTACGTGGGGAATGCATGAGGCTATTAAAACAGGCATGTCAGGAGTGGTGAAAGGTCCTCTTTAACAGTGTTTATTACCCATGTCATCTGAAATCACTGTCCTTCCTGTTTTGTGGCAAGACTGTGTTCATTATCCATATAATGACATACTGTGAAATTATTCTGAGCATCATCCCTGTGATGTGACAGCACTGTAATTAATATTCCCGCACTGTTACTTCACTTTAGTCAGTACTCATGTTCTACGTCATAGAACATGAGTACTGACTAAAGTGAAGTAACAATGCAGGAATTTATTAACCCTGTGCAGGGTTAATAAAGTAATGTGATGTACACTACAGCTTGTTATCACTGCACTCTGGCATTACTACATGTAATGTTCCTGTATTGTCACATTACTATGTTTATTATCCGTGTACTGTTACATCACTAAGTTTATTACAATATTTAGATTTTGTGACATCACTGTAAAAATTATTCCTCTGCAATGACATCACATTTTTAGGGGCATAAGAATATGAGGTCAAGAGATTACAATGTAATCTGAGAACTGGGGTCTACATGGTCTCAACGATTTCTTTGCCAAGTAAGAGCATACAGGTACTATAAACTGTATGTAAAGTTTATTTTTCACTATTTTGTTACTGGAACAAAAGGTATCCGCCAAATTAGAGACCAGAACGACAACAGATAACAGCTGTGTCAGTGTTCAAAGACTGCTTATTCATGTGAGAATCCTTACACTCATGTGACTAAAGGTTCTTCTATATGGGCTAGTGAATGTTCGTTCCCATCATTGCTCTGTATAAAAACTCGTTTGTCTGCATCTTTTATGTGCATGTAAAAATACCTGTTTGTCGGTAGCACATTTTCCCGTGTGGACAAGGGATGCGTGGTCAATAAAGGCAAACTTGAATGGGGAGGACATATTACCAATCACTCGGCAGTCCATACACTGTGTAGGCAGGGTGATTGCCCCATAAATATAGCTTTAAACAAACGCTGATCAACATGCTGTATTGTCGACTGGAAATCTGGGGGAATTTATCATGAGGGTCAAAGGTTTTACTTGAGTCTGTTTTGGAGTATTTATGCCCCATTTATCAAATATTGCATGTAGCTCGTTAACATAGTTAAAACACACCCACTTCCTCACTCATTCTTCAAAACTGGGGCGCGTGGTGTAAAAATGCTAAAAGTTGCAACTGTTTTGCACAAGTCCAAAAAAATGCAAAAATACCCTGAAGCCAGAATTCTGAAGTGAAGGCATGATAAATCAGGGCCAACGTTTTTATTCCTCTGGAGTGCTGTGATCACATCAACTTTTCACAGTATTAGAGACAGTGAGCTGATTGTTCTTTCTGCCATACTGAGGCCTCTTTCACACTAGCGTTAGTACGGATCCGGCGGGTCCCTTCACCCGCCGGATCCGTACTGAGTAATACAACCTTGTGGATCCGTAATTCCGGATCCGGTTGTATTAGCGTTTAAACGGATCCGGAATAACCTCTATTGAAAGTCAATGGAGGACGGATCCGTTTACAAGTGTGTCCACACCTAACGGATCCGTCCCCATTGACTTGCATTGGGGGTCATTCCGGATCCGTTTAGGTGCGGATAACTAGTACGGAGAGCAAACGGCAACATGTTGCGGTTTGCTCTCCGGTCTGAAGACTGAACGGAATGCTTTCAGGAGCATTCCGTTGTCTTCAGTTCAGTTTTGTCCCCATTGACAATGAATGGGGACAAAACGGAAGCGTTTTATTCCGGTATTGAGCCCCTATGACGGAGCTCAATACCGGAATTCCATAACGCTAGTGTGAAAGTAGCCTGACTTATACAGTTCCTTTCCTGCCTAAAGGTCTCTACATTCTCAAGAGGCTTTGAGTGGTGAGGATGTTAAAGGTGAGAAAGTCATTCATTGGGGGCATGGCCAGACTATGAACTTTAAAGCCCTGCTGTTCCTGACAGATCAGCTTTAAATAAACTGCATTTAAACCCAGTTTAGCTTTAACACAAATGGGCAAGTACTGGCTTTGTTGTCATGTCTGAAGATGCTATGGATTTTTGTAAACCATTTTCTAAAATATTGAATAAGACACTTGTAACCTTTTCATGTGTGTAAGCCAGCGCAAAATATCCTCAATGCCATATTATTTAATGCCGTTTACATTCCTTGTGTGAATTTACAGTTAGACGGTCTCTTCTCTTTAGAAAATAAAATACTTAGGTGAACTTATCCAATAGTGGATCCTTTGTCAGGGTGATGTTCAGGGGGTCTCCCAGACAAGTAATCAAAATGTTCTAAATGCTACAGCACATCTATCATACTTCTAACATTCTTCCACTATAAAATTTATACAATAAGTCGAAAAATACTGCTTTGTATATTACTTTATCAGTCAGCCCATTTGACATACAGTGCATCAGAATGTCTTCAGACCCTTACACTTTTTACACATTTTGTTATGTCTTGTGCTAAAATAATAAATTCAAGTTTTTCCCCATCATTCTGCAGTCAATGCTCCGTAATGAGAAAGTGAAAATAGAATTTTTGAAATCTTTGCCAATTTATTGAAATGAAAAACTAAAATATTGCATTGACATAAGTATTCAGACCCTTTACTCCGTACTTTGGCAGCGATTACAGCCTCCAGTCTCCTTGGGTATGATGTCACAAGGTTTGCACACCTGGATTTGGGGATTTTCTGCCATTCTTCTCTGCAGATCCTCTCAAGTTCTGTAAGGTTGGATGGGGAATAACCATGAATAGCCATTTTCAGGTCATTCGAGAAATGTTGAATTGGGTCCAAGTTAGGACTCTGGCTGGGCCACTCAAGGATATTCACAGAGTTGTCCCGAAGCTACTCTTGTGTTGTCTTAGCTGTGTGCTTAAGGTCATTGTCTTGCTGGAAGGTGAACCATCGGCCCAGTCTTAGGTCCAGAGCACTCTGGAGCAGGTTTTCATTAAGAATATCCTTGTACTTTACTCCATTCAGCTTTCACTCAACCCTGACCAGTCTCCCTCTTGCGCCTGCTGCCACCACCATGCTTCACTGTAGGAATGGTATTGGGCAGGTGATGAGCAGTGCTTGGCTTCCTTTAAAAACGACACTTAGAATTGAGGCCAAAAAAGTTCAATCTTGGTTTCATCAGACCAGAGAATCTTGTTTCTCACAGTCTGAGAGTCCTTTAGGTGCTTCTTTATAAACTCCAGAAAGGCTTTGATGTATCTTTTAGGCCACTTTCACACTTCTAGGCTCTCACAAACGGATCCATCATGATAATACAACTGTCTGCATCCGTTCTGAACGGATACGTTTGTATTATCTTTTACATAGCCAAGACGGATGCGTCAGAAACTCCATTGAAAGTCAATGGGGGACGGATCAGTTTTCTATTGTGTCAGAAAAAACGGATCCGTTCCCATTGACTTATATTATGAGTCAAAACGGATCCGTTTGGCTCCGCTCCGACAAGCGGACACCAAAACGCTGCAGGCAGCGTTCTTCTGTCCGCCTCCCAAACAGAATGGAGACTGAACGGAGGCGAACTGATGCATTATGAACGAATCCTTATCCATTCAGAATGCATTAGGACAAAACTGATCAGTTTAGGACTGTTTGTTAGAGCCTGGGGCGGTTCTCACAAACGGATCCTGCTAACGCTAGTGTGAAAGTAGCCTTACTGAGAAGAGGTTTCTTTCTGGTCACTCTGCCATAAAGCCCAGATTGGTGGAGTGCTGCAGTTATGGTTGGCTTTTTGGAAGTTTCTCCAATCTGTACACAGGATCTTTGGAGCTCAGCCAGTGACCATTGGGTTCTTGGTCACCCCTCTTTCCTCTCTCCTTTGATTATTTAGTTTGTCTGGGCGGGCAGCTCTAGGACTAGTCCTGGTTGTGCCAAACTTCTTCATTAAGAATTATGGAGAACACTGTGCTTTTGGAAACTTTTAGTGCAGCAGAATTTTTTGCACTGTACTCCAGATCTGTGCCTCCACATAATCCTGTCTCTGAGCTCTACAGGCAGTTCTTTCCTCTTCACGGCTTGATTTTTGCTGTGATATGAATTGTCAGCTGTGAGACCTCATATAAACAGGGATGTGTCTTTCCAAATCATGTCCAATCACCTGAATTTACCACAGGTGGACTCCAATCAAGTTGTAGAAACATCACAAAAGATTATCAAGAGAAATGGGAGGCCCCAGAGCTAAATATCAAGTGTTATAAAAAAGCGTCTGAATACTTATGTCAGTGGAATATTTTCATTTTTCCTTTTTAATAAGTTTGTAAAAATTTTTAAAATTCTGTTTTCACTTTCTCATTATGGGGTATTAAGTGCAGATAGATGGAAGAAAATGTAATTTTTCTATTTTTTTTATTTTAGCATAAGGCTGCAACATAATTAAGTGTGAAAAAAGTGAAAGGGTCTGAAGTCTTTCTGAATGCATTGTCTATTTACTATAGCTTCATTGTGTTAATGCTACAAATCGAATAGTATCTAGTATATTTTTGGCTTTTTTGTTGTTGAATATGCATGGCTACAGGTAATAAAAGGTTGGACAGAATAAAACTCAAACACAGCACTTTTGCCTGCAGCTGTGCTTCCTACAATACAGCCAGGAAATCCTTAGTGACCAAGCCAGAAACTTCCAACAGTCAGCATGTGTGGCTGACTGCATGTACAGCACCATTAGATATAAAAACACACTAGAGAATCTATACAGACAAAGGGGTATGCCTCAAAAATCTGTCACCGACGCCTTTTATTGGCAATATTTATATGGGATTAATGGTGCAAGCATATACACCGTAATTATATACCATCTGGCCGCCATTTTTTGCCAGAGCACGTTATCACAGCTGTGTCTGGCTACAAGCCTAAAACATGTCGAATCAAGACAGATAGTTATCGACTGGAATAAACCATGACGGTTACTACTGGATGACTGCAAGTAGAGCTATTTAAGATAGAACAAAGGCAGAAAGAATATTGGATGTTTCTACAAAGGTAACCTGCCAGGAGCTGAACCCTAGGCAGCATGAAATACCACTGTTTCAGCTCATTTTTAAACTATTGGGGTCATTTATTAAACTGGTGTAAAGAACTGGCTTAGTTGCCCATAGCAACCAATCAGATTCCAGAATTGTGGCGTTTTTTTTCCACTACCACCCCACAGACAATTTTCTTACAGTTTCTCAACTCATTGTACAAGGTCGAGTCACATTATTATGACCACTTCCTATTTTTGATGTCGGCAGACGCAGGTCATGAACGAAGTCGCATATCGCAAGCTGGCTGGGTGGGTATATAGTGTGTGAGATAGGCTGTCTGTGCACATATCCCTCATTGCGGTCATGGGTAAAACGGGCAATATATCAGCGTTGCAAAAAAAGGGATGATTATTGGCTTACGGGGCAAGGGTGGTAGTATTTCTGTGTGCTGCTGTGGTGAAAGTGGAATGTTTTCGTGGCATTCTCTGGGCCCACTCACCCACGTGGATGGCATTCTCACCATACATGCTGTCTTCCCTGGGATCTTTTCTAGCCACAAGGCTTGAAATGTCCGACATTGGTTAAAAAAGCCCCCTAATCCCCCACACTTGAACCCAATTGAGCATATGTGGGACCACCTTCATTCCTACAACTTCACATTCGCTATATGGATCCTCTCGCATGCACCCTTCAGCAGCCGTGGTATGCACTGCAGTCAACATGGCCCCACATACCTGTGACAACCAGGACCTTATTGTGTCACTCTCCCCGCCTGTCAAGCTGCTGTCCGTGCTGTACACAGCGGTTACTTCGGATATTAGCTAGTGGTCATAATAACGGGATTCAACTGTGTATAAACCATTAAATATTTCCAGTAAATAGTACAACTCATCCCACAAGAAACAAGATCAATTGTAGGGAAGGAAGCATGCAGCCAACTCCTCCACAGTATAGGGAGGAGTGATCGCTCATCCCCATACAGACTCGTTGTTTGCCGTCAGCAGAGTGCTGTTTAGACGGCACGATCTGCTGTCTACAGAAACAAGCATATTACACAACGAACAAGCATTTCACTTGTTGATCAGGTAATCGGTTGCACCTTTACACCACCCGGTAATGACTAACAAGCACTCCTATGAACACTTGTTCACAGCAATTGAGTGGCGGATTCTAGATTCCTGTTTTCTCTCTCCCCATAAACCACTGCTTTGGCCACCCTGCTTGGTCTTTTAACTCTTCAGTTCCTTCTTGAAAAAAAAACAACAAAAAAAGTTATTTGCTACCAGTGTCCATGTCATAATGATTGTTAGCACATTTTCAATGGGAATATTTGACTTTCAATCCTGCAAGTACCTGAACAGTCTCTTAATGGAGTGCATATTGCTGTAATGGTGTGCTTGCTATCACTTAAATCTGTTCAAATTGCATATTGTAAACATTATAAAGAAAGAAAAAATGAAAGGTAATTAAACTCCAAAAACTGAAAAATCATACAACCTTTAACTGATACTTTACATAAAAAAAAAAAACAGGAAAAATCTTCTCATTTCAACGAATCAGATGGATTGTAACTATGACCAACACTTCCAAATCTCTGTATTATAAAAGGTGTTTTTTATTTATTTTTAGAAACACATACTGTTGTGCATACTGTTTTTTGACAGAAAAAAAAAAATCTGACTTTTTTATTTAAAACAAAAAAAAAAAAAAGGAGAGGGGAAGGGGTGGGGTCTCCTCACCTCAGCCGAACACATATCATAATTTACACCAGAAAATTTTTGTCAATTGTAAAAATAATCAGCTGAAAGCAGCTGTGGACTGGCACATATCAGTTTCTGAAGCATGGACACGGACAGGTCACAATGCTAAAAAGTTATTACGAGACTTGTATCGCATAATAAATTCAATGTGTCTTAAGAGTACGTTCACAATTGCGGCAGTGGACTTTGCTGGATTCTACAGTTCTCCACCGGATGCCCATTGACTATAAATGGGGTTTGGCGTTGATCAGGCTCCTTTCCGTCATAAATGCCGGGTTTCTGAAAACTATTGCATGCAACGGTGTTTGTCCGGCCGACAGCTGGCATTTGTGCCAGATCAAGCGTGCTAGACGTGTGTGCAGCTTTACTCCAACGGACTTATGACTGGTGTAAAAACCTGAGTAAACCTTCAGTAATTTTTCTCTCTATATTTGAGCTTCACAAGAAGTCCGTACGTTCCTACAAACCTACAACAATGCAAGGAAACCCAACTTTCGCGGTCAGTCAAAGCAACCCGTTTCAGGGTTTCTAGGCACATTCTTCACTGCAGTTCTGGTTCACACACCCACAAGTCACCCACTTTAGATGCTTGAAAACGTGTATAAAAGTAATAACAAATACAATATAAACAGCCCAAGACAGCGCCAAGAGACAACCCTGCAGCATCCAGGACAGGTGATTATTGATAATAGACATGGAACATTTAATAATACACATTCCAATTACTAGGAGGAATTAAACCATGCAACATTAGTCAGGTTTATTAGTACCGCTATACAGGCAGACAACTGTAATGGTGAAATGTTCATGGCGCTAAGGAAGGCTGTGCACTGACCATCTTGAGGAGTGGTAAACACCTTCAACAGGAAAAGCAAGCGTGTTTAACAGAGCCTTATGTAACTTATATGTGCAGCAGACCTGAGTCTGTGCATTATTTAAAGGGGAATTCCTATCATGTAAAGTGATGACAAATAGTGATGATATATGCCCTCACTTCATGATTGGTGGTGGAACCTCAATGATCCTGAGAATGAAGGTGACGCGTCGCTATATCAGCACTGCAGGCCCTTCATCCTTAGCACTGATGGCGTTCTAGAAATCGGACCCCCACCGATCATAAAGTGATGCGAACAGGAATTTCCCTTTAAAGATATGTTTAGCTCAGATCTGTACAATGACTTGGAAACTACATACTGTCACAAGCTGACTGTATTTGCCACTTACACAGCATTATCACTCGCACCGCTGAACATTTTGCCATTTTAAGAGGCCAATTAAGGTAATTACTAGAAGATACGGAAGCAGACTGCCCCCCTCCAGCAGCCCAGTATTGGGTTAACTCCCGAGGGAAAGCGAGATGCCACGACCAGACATACACCAAGTGCAGGTGGTGTATGGGAAGCAGCCCTCTGGGTCTCACCTCTTCAGTACATCAGTTTCAGACTGTGATGGACGTCTCCCTGAACCCTGGTAAAAGTTTTTCAGGAAAGAAGGGGTAGAAAAGGACGAGGGGAGACTGGAGGACGAAGGCTCGCTCTCAGTGCGGATACGTCGGACAATGGGAACAGGGCTAAGTGTCAGAAAACAATATTAGCAGGGAAACTAAAGAATATAAAACTTAAAGAAAACATGCCATATGAATGTTAGGAGGATGCATCAGCTATGGAGGTTTATAAAGCTATTATTATGGTAATGTGTGTGTTTTTGACTCCAGGACACTTCTAAGAAAATGTAAGGTAAATAATTAATATTCATTTATAGTCTGTGGTCATGCACTGTGAGAATATATATTACAAGTACTGTGCAATGGATCATGAATAAAAGTATTTTCTGGTATATATGAAATAGTATATATCTTATAATAGTAAACTGGGGAGTCTGAGGGGGCCAAAAAACAACCCCTCGACCATATATGAGAAGATCAGGACTATGTGTGGCCCTCTTGAAGATTTTATTATGGGGCCAGGAGCTTTAAGTTATGCCTTTGTCAAGTGAATATTTCCCTTATAAACAGGGAAGTTTACGCTTTAAAAAGATGTTTGGCACTTAAAATTCACAGGGGTTGTCTCACTTCAGCAAATGGCATTTATCATGTAGATGTAGTTAATACAAGGCATTTACTAAACTATTGTGATTGTCCATATTGTCTCCTTTGCCGGCTTCATTTATTTTTCCATCCCATTACAGTGGTTACGACCACCCTGTAATCCAGCAGCGGTGGTCGTGCTTGCACACTATAGGAAAAAGCACCATTTGGTATCTGGGACCGTGTGAGTACACATAGGTACACATCCCATCCCGGCCACCTCGTATCTAACCCGTGGAAACAAGCAGTGTATAATGTGATGGAAAAATGAATGAAACCAGCAAAGGAGACAATATGGACAATCACAATACATTAGTAAGTGCCTTGTATTAACTTTATCTACATGATAAATGTCATTTCCTGAAGTCAGACACATATGGATAAAAATATACTGGATAAAAATGATCTACTCAGTAGACATGCAACATACATGCACTGTGGTAAACTGTTTAAAGGGGTAAACGGACTACTAGTATGGATATAGGGATCAATTAGATAGTCAATGGATAACTATCCCTTTAAAAGAAATTCAGGTAAGTTAATGCACGTTGATATAGGCACATATAAACATGTAACTGACCTGCTCTGCCCCCCATCACAGGCTATGGAGTTCTGCCTCTGGATGGGTGACTTGCTGTTTGGCGACTTGGCATCAGGAAATGTTATCCTTTTCTTGGCACTGGATGTGGGGTGACTAAACGTGTGAGCCCGTCTGCGAAACTGGGGTGAGTCTGGATCCTCCTCTGGAAACGACTGCCAAGTTGAAGCCACTGGAGAAGACGGTGGAGTGGCTGGCGGAGAATCTCCTGGTGAGCCGTCCTAAGGTAAGACAATTCCTCCTGAATACAGACTACAGCTCCTGGCTACATTAGACGTAACGTGTGCCGAGCACCATGTATGAGAGTGGGGAGTGGTGACATCAAAAAGGAGAAAGTGCTCTGAGATCTCAAACTGCTGACCGAACCTAGGACTCGCTCATGGAGGAGCAAGCGCTCGCAGCTCTGCAGTGAATAATAAAGCCCTCCTGGCTTTTCTTCTTGTCTCATGCTAGTTTCCTGGACACAAGTTTCCTGTGCTGTCAGTAGAATATCCTGGAAAACATTCTATTATTATGATGAAGGTTGGTAGCTCGGCCCTACCAGAAAAACAGAATTGTGCTGCTGCTGTTGTGTCTATCACATGGGGTGATGGAGGCATGGGGGGGGCTCTGGTACATGAAAACGGAAGTTAAAAGAGCGCTGCCTTTGGGGAGGAAAGTGTTACAGGACTGCCAAAAGTCACTTTATATTATGCACATAACACTTAGCTGTTCTCTTTCACTCCTGCTAGAATATCAAGAAGCTACCATGGTGACAACTACATCCTGTGATCACAAAAAAACCCTCAGAAAGTGAGCATAGGCTATTATTACCGCACTTCACACCATAGCTGTAAAAATATCCCGTAAACAGGATCATCTACCTTGTCAGAAGCAAAGCTGTTGCAGCGATCAAAGCTGTCCATACTGCCCAGCCGGCCTCTCATTCGATTCGCCCCCTGTGAAAAGACATCAAAATGAATGAGATATGTTTGGTCTCGCCAGATGGATATCATAGTCCAGCTACTGGGATTATACATCTGATGATAGAAAAGTGTATAAAATCCATCTAAAGCCCCGTGTGGTGCTGGGGCCGGCACATAGTCACCTCCTGCTCCCTTCTATTCTTTTCTACTCTGGTTTCATTACACTCTTTCACTTTTCTTTCCTCCTCTTTTCTCTACTAATCTTGATGAGATTTGACATGGTGATGTTGCTACTGCCACGTCTTTTGTACTTCAGCACTGCACTGACGAATGCTGAAGAGGCCGTGATATCGGTCAAGGTTACCATCTTTTGGCTATGTCAGATCATAGTAAAACATAAAGCATACAATCTAAATATAAAATATAATTCTCTAACAATACTGGATCATCTTACTCTGAGCTGCGTCTTTCCTCTTGTACAACTACTGGAAATTATACAAATGATATATATATATTAAAACTGACAACGGAGTGCTACCAGTTGGAGCTATGCCCCCACTCACTCTGAAGCAGTCTTTTCAGTGCTGATGGGGATACACCCCTTTGACATGTTTAATGGTAACACCCAGTTGTCGGTTCATATTTCTAGGAGGAATAAAGGACAAATTGCACAAAGTAGAGTTATGAGCAATGTTGCTCTAGAATTGTTACTTAAAGGGCATCTGTCATCAGATTTGTCCCTATGACACTGACTGACCTGTTACATGTGCTCTTGGCAGCTGAAGACATCTGTGTTGGTCCCATGTTCATATGTGTCCGCATTGCTGAGAAAAATAATGTTTTAATGTATGCAAATGAGGTTCTAAGAGCAATGGGGGCATTGCCATTACTTCTAGTCTCTGCAACTGCCGTGTCCTCTGTACTTAGATTGACAGGGATACTCAGTGAAAACGTCATCACACCTGGCCCTGACATGTTCTAAAATCAAAGAGCAGAGGGTTCAGTAGTTACAGAGAGCAGAGCCTCTAGGTGTAACGACAATCCCCATTCCTCCTAGGAGTTCATTTGCATATAATAAAACCTCATTTTTCTCAGCAATGCAGGCACATATGAACATGGGACCAACTTTGATGTCTTCAGCTGCCAAGAGCACATGTAACAGGTCAGTCAGTTACATAGGTACAAATCTGCTGACAGATGTCCTTTAAATTGGGAATACAAGCATTTATAAAAACAGATATCAGGAGTATGAACAGATCCTCTCTAAAAACAATTCTGAGTGTCACTATTGTATAGTTAGGTTTGTGCTTCTTATCATTCACTGCACTTTATAGTACATAAGATACTTTTGTTATTTGTACAAGCAAATCTATATACAGTGCTGTGAAAAAGCCTGCCCCTCAAATGTTTTAGACCATCCAACTCATTTGAACGTGAAGCGGTCACCACAAAATGCTGAGTAATCTGCAGGCAGCGTGTTATAGAGCAGGAGGAGCTGAGCAGACTGATATATAGTTTTCTGGAGATAAATACAGCAAAACTTGAGCAGTCCTGACAGCTGACGACAGCTTTCCCAGTACGAGTGTGGATACGGTTATAGCTGTCAATCAGTAAACAAGACCGCCCCCATGACTCCTACACTCAGAATGAATGAGTAAGTTTCACGTTTTAATGAACCTTTTCCCACAAATCTGTATATCAATCTGCTCCGCTCTTCCTGCTCTATAATATGCTGTTTTCATGGCAACAGGTTCCATGCTGCTTTTAAATGTTCGTTCTGTTTATTGAAGATATATATTTATTCTAAGCCTACATCACCTACAATCACATGTCAAGCAGTGATTGCCCCCTTGGACTAATAACCGGTTGTTCCACTCTTGGCAGTAGAACCTGCAATCAAACATTTGTGATAACTTGCAGGTAGTCTTACATTTCTCTGGAGGAGTTTAGGACCACACTTGTTTATAGAATTCTTTTAATTCGGTTACCTTGGAGGATTTTCAGGCATGAATTGCCCTTTTAAAAGAGTTGTCTAACTTTTTTCTTTTTTAATTTGCGCCACTCCTGGTCTTCTGACACATGGACAGTATGACGTGCGTCACTGCAGCCAATGACTGGCCTCAGCGGTGATGTGTCCCCAAACAGCCTGGCAGCTAGAACAGAATAGCGGGGAGCAGGCAAGTATGGATTTTCCCACAGGTACAGCTAGCCGGTCATGCAACCCCTTTAACGTCTTGCCACAGACTGCAAAACTTTAACCACTTCTCGACCTCCACGGCATAGGTAGGGTGGAAGATGGGTCTTTGAAGATGACGCCAGCTCCAGAGTGCAGTGGACACCTAGGACTAATGTCTGTGATCGGTGATAACGCTATCACAAACGTGTAAGCCCTCAGATGCCATTGTCAATTGTGACCACGGCATCTGAGGCGGCTTTCCCACACAGATCAGGGAAGCCGTTCATTCACTGTGGTAGCCTCGGTCCCTCTGGAGAAACCAAGGCTACCACAGCATTAGGTTCTATGGAGCCCTGGCTATGATAAAAACTACAAAGATGTGGCACCGCTGTAATCATATTGATACAGAGAATTATGGGAACAGGTCAGTTTTGAGGAATGCTGTAAAAATTAAATTCATAAAACTATGGCGGAATTGCGTTTTTTTTTCCAATTTCACCTTATATGGATTTTTTTTTCCATCTGCCCACTAAATCATATGCATTATTAAATGGTGTCATTAGAAAGTACAACTTGTCCTGCAAAAAACAAGCCCTCAAATGCTATGTATATGGAAACATTTTACGAATCCAGGAAGGCAGGGAGTGAAAAACAGAAAAGAAAAAATAACCAACAATAAAAAACAGGAAATCCCAGGGTCTCAAAAGGATTAAAGAAATCATGTCACCAAAAAATGTAATGGAATCTGCAGGCAGCATGTTACAGATCAGGAGAAGCCAAGCAGATTGATATATAGCTTTGTGGGAAAAGATTCAGTAAAAAGTGTAATTTATACATTTAAATCTCCCCTGAGGAAGCCGTCTTGGCGAAACGTGCGTTGGGGTCGCGGTCATACTGGTCGTATCCTTCTCTTTCTTTATTGATTTGTACTATGCTTATTTCTTAGCCGGATTTTGGTGCAATGTGATGTTGCACCTCCGCTTGGTCTTTCCAGAATTTGTTGCACTAGGCACTTTCTTTCTGGGGAGATGGCTTTTGTCCATGACATATGTTTGGACTGATGTATGTGTAATATTTACAATGTTATTTGAGGAGATGATGTAAGATCACGTTCCAGTGTGGACTGTTCATTTGTGCTTTCTTACGACCGCTGTCTATTGTGAGATTTTATCGTTGTGTATTTTACATGTCATTAATAAAATTGTGGATTTTCACTTTGAGAATTTGTGTTAGTGTATCAATCACATTTAAATCTCTGCTTTTTCTGATCTCAGTTGGGGGAGGTGTTATCAGTGATTGATAGCATTCTCTGTGTAAGTGTGCATACAGAAATAGCTGGTCATGGGAGGTTTACATGTATAAACAAAGTTCCATCTTTGACTTATTAATCCACAGAACATTTTCTCACAAGTCTTGGAGTCATCTAGGTCAGGGTTCCTCAACTCCAGTGTTCAGGGCCCACCTGCTGGTCAGGTTTTCAGGATTTCCTTAGTATTCAGCAGGTGATATAATTAGTGTCAGTGCATCAGGACTTACCTCAGGTATTCGTTCTGTGGGATATTCTCATATCATGACCGGTAGGTGGGCCCTGAGGACTGGAGTTGAGGAACACTGATCTTGACAAATGCAAGACAAGCCTTTGTGTTCATTTTGGTCAGCGGTGGACTGCGCCTTGCAACTCTCAGTTTTGCCCAGTGTCTTTTTTAGGTGGCACCTAATGCGGACAAGATTAGGATGTGTTGTATCATTTTGCAGATGGCACAGAACGGACGTGCGGATGTGGACAGCAAATGGAGTGCTGTCCACATCTTTTGCAAACCCAATTGAACTCCATGGTTCTGAATCTGACCTGCAAAAAATGCAGATCGGATGCGGACCCAAACCACCAGCCAGCAGTTCTTTAGAGAGGACTTGTAGTCTCTCATGACTTTTTTGTTTTAGTAACTAGTAACAATTCTGGAGCATTTATTATTAGGACTAGGGATGAGCGAATCGACTTTGGAATCTTCATCTAAAGTTGATTCACATAAAGCTTTGTTTGTTGAGTGGGAGCTCCATACAGTATTAGAATGTATTGGTTCCGATGAGCCGAAGTTATTACTTTGAGACTTGGTGTAATAACTTTGTGAATTATTACTGTAAAAAATCTTGGTACCGAATTCGGTACCGTATAGTATTGCAACAAAGTTTTATGAGAATCGACTTCAAATGAAGCATCCGAAGTCGATTCTCTCATCCCTAATTATGACTCTATGTTGTACCATTTGTTTATTATTCCTACTAGAAGTTATGAATTAATTAGTAGCCATTTTTAATTAAGGTCTATCTGGGACTTATCAGTTGGGGTTGTGTTCCTGCACATTCTGAAACTGGCAGCACTAATCAGGTACTATCAGACTGTGTAGGGACACAACCCCAAACTGGTAACAGCCTTCTGGACCTTCATTACAAATTAGTAGTTATTCATTCATAACTTACCAGAAATAATAAAGGAATTGTCATGGGAATAGAAATTCCATAATTGTTAATGAAAGGGGGATTCCCCCTATTTACAGGATAGGGCATAGGTGGCTAACCTCCGGCACTCCAGCTGTGGTAAAACTACGACTCCCAACATGCTCCATTCATTTCTGTGGGGTTCTGAGAACAGCCTCGCAAATGTGCATCTAGGGAGTTGTAGTTTTACCACAGCTGGAGTGCCGGAGGTTAGCCATCACAGGGATAGGGGATCACTATTAGATTGGTGGGGGAGATCAGCAGGCCCCATAGAGTTCAACAGATCAGCAGTGCACATAATTTACCTGCCACTCCATTCATTTCGGTGGGCTTGATAGGGTACTTGACCCTCATTCTCGTGATCATTGGAAGTCCCAGCAGTAGGAACCCACTGATCTTATGGTCATCCCTGATTCTTCAATTTACCATAATACCACTTTAACTGGTTGACTGAGAAGCTAAGGAGTGACTACTTTTCCACACAGGGCCAGGTGGGGCTGAGCAGCATTTTTTCCTTCAATAAACGGGTTATCTTTGCTAATATTAAAAGCATTATGATGATATGAAAAATGCAAGTGTGAGAAATATGTAAATGGTGAAGGGGGCAAATACTTTTTCACAGCACTGAGATTTGAAAAAAAAAACGTTAACAAGAGGAAAAAAAAAAAAAAAAAACTGATAAATCTCCTGCAGCACCAGAGGTCCCTACTTGTTAATTTTCCTGCAGTGGTGATGTGTAGTACACCCATTTGACCACTGCAGCCAATCACTGGTAAATGGCTGCAGTGATCACACATTACTGCTGCAGAAAAATCACAAAAACATCTGGAAACCTCAGAGGTGGTATGAAATTAATTAGGTGAGTAATTAATATTTTGTTAACACTCATACAACGTAATGAATAAGACTGTCATCTTGGAACATCTTGGAAAGGCTACATGTGCTTCTAGTTGTTTTGTCCATACCCGTGAGAAGATGTTTTCCAGAGAGCTGGTCAAGGACTTCTTTGCCTTGTTCTTCAAAATATCAAGCGTGAAACGACCACTAGGGGCAGTGTTCTCCGGGATTGAGCTGCTTGATAAACTCTAGAACAAGTAAGAAAATGCATTACAGTCTAAATATTATATGTACAGGTTCTCCAAAAATAAATGCCCAGATTTATTAATGTGTCTGCCCCTAGGATCTGTCTAAAAGTGATGCAAATTGGCACAATTTGGTGCAACTGGGGTTTCTTCAATTTTGTCTCACTTGCTCAAAAAGGGTGTGGGGCTTCTAGGGAAAAGGAGTGGCTTCTCTGGAAAGGAGCGTGACCCAAGATGCACCATTTTGCGCCACAATTCAGGCATAAAATTCTATCTCAAAGTCAACGAAAACTAGACAGAAGTGTCTATCCCTGCACAGGATTTATCATCCAGCCTGTGATAATTAGGTCTATACAACCTATCTGAGCTTATGCCATTTACAGGCTTAGTAAACCTGCCCCACTGAGTCTCACCTATGAGTATCACTCATGTTTGGCTATGCAACTTCTTAGTTGAGGGAGTAGATGTATATTGTGTATGTAACAGCAGTAAAAGAAGCAGATATACTTTGGAAGCATTCACAAAACACATGTAACATTAATTTGGGGCACATTTATCAAGCTCGTCTGCAATTAGACTGCAGTAGCGGATTCACCAGTCAGTATTTTGTAGGCTATTTATTAAAAGTCGCACAGCAGTTGATGAATGAGGCGAGGCGTCTTTGTATTAGCCAGGTCTCTGGTGGTTCAATTTCAATTAGTCTGGTTTAATTTGTATGCACGTGAAAAAAGGCGCAAATGTGCTGTGACGTCTACCTGAAAGTGTGACTTTTAATGCAAAAATAGTAGCACTTGACCACTCAAAACTGACATAAAAGTAAGCCAACCCTGTGGAGCACAAATTAGACTGTTTTTGTACACATTTCAGTCGTTAAAAAGGCGCACCTACATAAACAGATTGAAAAAAGTAGCAAAAATTAGAAAATGCAGAATTAGTCGAAAGAGGAGCAAATGCCTCCAAAACAAGTGCACTTTCAGTAGTAAATGCAGTTTAAAAATTAGACTGTCTAAAACAGCATTTTTTTCAACCCAAAACAGGTGCAAACACTATAATAAATGTGCTCCATTGACCTTTTGGATTTAAAGGGCTTGTCTTACTTCAGCAAATGGCCTTCATCATGTAGAGAAAGTTAATACAAGGCACTTACTAATGTATTGTGAATGTCCATATTGCCTCCCTTGCTGGCTGGATTCACTTTTATATCACATTATACACTGCTTGTATCCAGGGGTTAGGACCACCGCTGCAGCTAAGATACAAGGTGGCCAGGATAGGAGAGGCTACATGCATGCCTATGAGGTCAGCGCTTTTTCCTTTATTGTACAAGCACGGCCACCTCTGCTGGATTGCAGGGTGGTTGTAACCATGGAAACGAGCAGTGTATAATGTGATGGAAAAATGAATGAAGCCAGTAAAGGAAGCAATATGGACAATCACAATACATCAGTAAGTGCCTTGTATTAACCTTCTCTACATGATAAATGCCATTTGCTGAAGTGAGACAACCCCTTTAACTCGAACAGCAGATAATAGCTCCAGTAGTGTGAACACTGACATGTTTTGTAAAGAAACTGCATTGCCAAACGCAACTGTTCTACTACTGATAAATATAACAGCCAAAGTTTTAACACACGGAAATGTCTGCAGCGTCGAGGTTACCATAGAAGAATGCAGGATGCTGCATAAAATATGGTGGAGGATATTGGATCGGATTTCTCCTGCACAAACTAATAGGGGTTCTGTTTCATTTACTTCCCCCACCTACAGTTCCAAAAATTCATCCGTGTGCCGCATTTAGCATTAATAATTACATCAAGATCCTTTTCTAAAGTGTTAGGCTACTTTCACACTAGCGTTTTAAAATTCCGGTATTGAGTTCCGTCATAGGGGCTCAATACCGGAATAAAACGCTTCAGTTTTGTCCCCATTCATTGTCAATGGGGACAAAACTGAACTGAAGACAACGGAATGCTCCTGAAAGCATTCCGTTCCGTCTTCAGACCGGAGAACAAACCGCAGCATGCTGCGGTTTGCTCTCCGGTCCAGGCATCCGCACCAAGACGGATCCGGAATGACCCCCAATGCAAGTCAATGGGGACGGATCCGTTTGGTGTGGACACACCAGTAATCCGGATCTGTCCTCCATTGATTTCCAATGGGGGGTCATTCCGGATCCAATGGGGGGTCATTCCGGCTACATACATACATACAAACATACATACTCACATACTCCAGGGATGCCGGCAGCATGTCTTCACGCGCCTCCTGCGCGCAGCTATGACGTTTCCCCACTGCGCCCAGCAGAGGGCGCTGTGGGGAATCGTCATCACTGCGCGCAGGAGGCGCGTGAAGACGTTCTGCCGGCGTCCCTGGAGTATGTGAGTATGTATGTATGTATGTATGTCTGTATGTTTGTTTGTATGTATGTCTGTGTCTTGTTTCAATGTGTGTCATGTGTGGGGCCGGAGCGCTGCTCCGGCTCCACACATGTATAGCGTTAGCACGGATCCGTTGGCACCCTTTAGGTGCCGGATCCGTGCTAACGCTAGTGTGAAAGAGGGCCTTAGGCTACTTTCACACTTGCGTTGTTGTTTTCCGGTATTGAGATCAGGCAGAGGATCTCAATACCGGAAAAAAACTGATCAGTTTTGTCCCCATGCATTCTGAATGGAAAGAGATCCGTTCAGGATGCATCAGGATGTCTTCAGTTCAGGCAGCTTTCAGTTTTGTGACCGGACACAAAACCGCAGCAAGCTGTAATTTTGTGTCCGGTCATAAAAACTGAAAGAAACTGATCAGGTACTGAAACCAATGCAAGTCAATGGTGACGGATCAGTTTTTTTAGGAGACTACAAAAACGGATCTGTCACCCATTGACTTTCAATGTATTTAGTGCCTGATCAGTTTTCTTCAGTTTTGATTTCACACAACTGCATCCCAACTGAACTGATGCATCCTGATGTGCAAAATCAAAACGGATCAGTTTAATTCAGGTATAGAGATCCTCTGCCGGATCTCAGTACCTGAATTAACAATGCAAGTGTGAAAGTAGCCTAAGGCTATGGGCTATAGATGGGTCTATGGCCGTGCATCCTCGCTACGTCTGATTTTATCTCCTAGCTAAGGCTACTTTCACACTAGAGTTTGCAGGATCAGTTTGTGAGATCCGTCACAGGTTCTCATAAACAGTCCTGAACTGATCAGTTTTGTCCTAATGCATTCTGAATGGAAAAGGATCCATTCAGAATGCATCAGTTTGCTTCAGTTTTGCTTCAGTTCAGTCTCCATTCCGTTTTGGAGGCAGACACTAAAACGCTGTTGCTGTGTTTTGGTGTCCGCTTGATGGAAACTGATGCAAACGGATCCGTCATGACTCACAATGTAAGTCAATGGGGATGGATCCGTTTTGTCTGACACATTAGAAAACTGATCTGTCCTCCATTGACTTTCAATGGCGTTAAAGACGGATCCGTCTTTGATATGTAAAAGATAATACAAATGGATCCGTTCAGAACGAATGCAGACGGTTGTATTATCATGACGGATCCGTTTGTGAGAGCCTGGGCGGATCTCACAAAGAGATCCTGCAAACGCAAGTGTGAAAGTAGCCTAATGCTACATCTTCATCTATGTGGTTGAAACAAAAGGGGACCGATAGATGCGGCTATACCGAATACACATGCTGCAATGTGACAGAAGTTCCCAGTTCATTTAACTCTTGTGTTACTGGAGATACACCATGCAACAATATGCCAATTGGAATTCCACTTATGTTGTTTATTTAACCCTTTCCTGATGCAGCTATTTTCCGTTTCCGTTTTTCGCACCCTGCTTTTACGTTCACATAGCCGTATGAGAGCGTGTTTTTTTTTTTTTTTTTTACACGGTGTTCACAATGTCATAAAACTGACTTCCGTGCAGATGTGTTTGCGGATCTGATTTGAACCAAACATATGGTTGTGTACACAGGATGTGAGAGGCCTCGCTGAAACCAATTGTAATTTAAATGTCACACACACTTATGAATATTATTGGCTCTTTGTCTCTTAATATTATAAAAATGAGTTTCTGTCTGTCTGTCCGTCTGTTCTCTATGCGCGACCAAACTACTGGACCGATTTTCACCAAATTCGGCACACAGGTACATCAGGTGAAGGTTTTAGACCAGGTCTCATCTCTCTAGGACATAACGTTCCCGAAATATTCCCAAAATATGATCTCCATTAGCCAATATTAGCCTGACAGCATTGGTTTTAAACCCCAACTGCCATTCTCTGCACAGACACACACAGGGAGGGCAGGTTTCCATAACAACACAGCCAGGTAATTAGCAGCCAGCTGAGGATCTCAGGTAACAATCCAGTCATTTCTATTCAATGCTTTAAAGGGGCAGAGCGCTGTGGATGATACTGTTAAAGGGGTATTCCGGTTACCATAAATATAACTTATGTTTTAGACAAATTTTAGACTATGACCGTTCAGTAGTAAATCTTCCACTGCTACCCATTGCGTGTCCTCATAAATTACCATGCCACCGACCTGTGATTCACACCACTCTCAAAAGAAGGACTTACAACACCTGCTCCAGGTTTCACTAAGCCACACCCCGACTATGTTAGGCCACGCCCCCTTCCCCCTCCGCAGCCAATGGGGATTGAAAAAATGAAGGTAAAAATAAACTTCTGTCAGCTGCAGGGGTGGGAGGGTGAGTTTCTCTCTGCAACGACACACAGAAACATTAGATGAAATAGACTAATATTAGACTACTACCGTTCAGTAGTAATAAAAGATGTTTTCTTCCACTAAAAGGACTTAAAAGCAACCCCCCCCCCAAGGTCCCGCTAAACCACGCCCCCGGTCAGGCCACACCCTCTCCCACTCCGCAGCCAATGGGGATTGAAAAAATGAAGGTAAAAATCAACTTCTGTCAGCTGCATTGACTTTCTCTCTGCAACGACACACAGAAACATTAAATGAAATAGATGAAATATACCCAGGCGAAGCCGGGTCTTTCTGCTAGTTCTCTTATAAAAATGGAATATTTGTATGTGTTTTATGCTACGAGTAAGGGCCCATTCACACAACCGTGCAGCCCCATTCACTTCTATGAGGGTGGGCAGCCTCCGCATAAAAAAATAGAACATGTCCTATACTTGTCCGCAACAGCGGACCCGCAATATTACGGTCATGTGAATGCGGCCTAAGACTGCTGTTGTCAGCATTTTCATTTAATGTTCCAATGAAGTCTACATTTGCTTTAAAGATGTGGAAGCTGGACATTTAGCCTTCTTTCTATTCATATAATGAGTTTAAAGCAGGAGCAAATGCATGGATTTCTGCAAGTGCCATTTGAGGAATGGGGTAGTCACAAAAATCTGCCAGTTGTAAGCATACCCTTAGTCAGGTCACTGGGCCCTAATGAACTTACTACGTTCATGCGGCCTACAAATCTGCTGAACACATCTGATACTTAGGAAAATGCTAAAAATCATTCTTCTCGTGTACGTTCTCTTTAGCAGACATGGCCACAAATATACAGGATGCTGGAGGCAAAACCAAGAAACTAATTTGACGTGATCTCGTAATGAATATGTTTAAATCATTAAATGTTTCTTAAAGTATTCACAAAACCAGGAGACAGGCCTGACCCTTCTTCCTCATGGATCATGTCCTGATCTCAGATTTAATTAACTGTGATATCAGCCAAGCTGTGAAGCCATAGGCAAAATTTTAGCACTACATTTCAAGGATGCATCTGAGGGAAACTGTCTCCACACAAACCATCTGAACATAATCTGTCTCGTCAACAGCAGCCATTATTCAAAATTCTATTCACAGGCAAGTATTGGGAACCAACCATTTGTTTCCAATAATTGCCTGACCACTGAGGACAGGGGAGAGATCCATGTACATGCAGCAATTATCCCCTCTGTATGAGGATGAGTGATCATTACTATAAAATTGTTAAAGGGGTTCTCCAGGAATTAAGAAAATGAAAATACTTAAATATTACTTTATTATAAATGTATTCCCAAATACCTTTCATGAGCCCCATTGGGGACAGTGTGATGCTAATGTCTGTAAAGCGCTGCAGAATATGTCAGCCCTATATAAGGGAGTATAATAAATGAATTACCTGTCCTAATCACACAGGAAGACAAGTTACTTCAGAACACTGAGGTAAAGAGCTGCCTCATCTCCTCTCTGTTCTGCTTGTCAGGGATTATGTGCCTGAATACTGTTTAATATGATCTTCAGCTGAATCTCTGTAGGAATGGAGTTCATGAATAACAGAGAGGAGGTGGGGATGAGGCTGATGAGCAGCAGTACTATGTAGTCTCTATTACCAAAGCCCCACATAACCACAGTCTGTCCTGTCCGTCCTCTCTGTACTTCCTCTTGAACTCCATTCCTACAGAGATTCATCTGAAGATCATAGTAAACTGTGTTCAGGATCATAATCCCTGACAAGTAGGGGAGGAGGATGAGGCAGCTCTTTATCTCAGTGTTGTGAAGTAACTTGTCCTGCTGTGTGATTAGGACGGATTTTGTTTACTAGTAGGACGGTGGCCATTTTATTTTTTACTAATGATTGTAATGAAATGTATTTTCATTTTCTTAATTCCCTGAGAATCCCTTTAAGGTCCCTTTACAAGTAGGATGTACCAGCAGATTGTCGGGAGGGAAACAACTGGTCGCTAGTGGTGGAGACTGCTACATATACATGCAGCAGTTTCCTTCAGAGTATCGGGACGAGCGATCGCTAATGCCATCGCGCTTCATCATATAGACTAAGCAAATTCTGCCACTATCAGTATTACTATGAACGCTCGTTAGCGATGATGTAGGCGATTCTCAGCCTGTGTAAAGGGCCCTTTAGTTTACATATAGATTCACTGATTGTGGGCAGCAAATCTCTGTTTGAACAGGGCAATGTGTTACCCAGAAATTATGATTTTGGGTGCTGGATGATGAACGAGTTTGCTCGTTGTTCTGGTGATCCATGGTACATTACACAGGACAATTATCGGGAACTAGAAATTCTAATAGCACTGGTTCACAATAATTGCCCTGATCATACATCCATGTAAAATGACCTGAATATTAACAAAGAAATACATTGGTCACATTTAAATAGTAGTGTACGCCACTGTATTGAAAAAAAGACACACGTGATAAAGAGCAACATTTTCGGCTACGTCAACACGAGACGGAAATCAGCAGTAAAAATCTGCACAAAAATTGACGTCCTGCAGGTTTAAAACCTGCACTACATTTTTTCCACAGCATGCACATGAGATTTGTTAAAATATCCAATTTTCCTCTGCAAATCTGTAAGGAAAATCTGCAGGGGATCCTCTACATGTGAACATATTCCTGGCAGTAAAATTTGTGACTTTTCTCATTGTTTGCCAAATCTGAAGAGTGGCCTTGGCCTTCAAAGGAAAACGAATTAGGCCACATTTAATCTTAAATAGGAGGAAATTCTGCAAATTGTGGTACAAATCTACACCTACTCATAGCATCTGTTAAAGTGTTATAAACTCACTAAATGTACTAAGGCCAGTATTGGAATGAAGCTTTCATCCGAAGTCTATTCACTCATCCCTAGTTGTGACACTTCAGCTAATAGCATTTATCATATAGACAAAGTTAACACAACGCACTTACTAATGTATTGTGATTGTCCATATTGCTTCTTTTGCTGCCCTGATTCATTTTCCCATCATATTATACACTGCTCGTTTCCATGGTTACAACCACTCTGCAATCCAGCTGTGCACTACAGGTAAAAGCACCTGGGGGGGGTTCCCAAGGTCCTGGCCGTCACAGAGGCTGGTACTTTTTCCTATAGCGTTCAAGCACGACCGCCACTGATAGACTGCAGGGTGGTCCTAACATGGAAACGATAAGTGCATAATGTGATGGAAAACTGAATCCAGCCAGCAAAGGAGGCAATATGAATAATAACAGTACATTAGTAAGTGCCTCATATTAACTTTCTCTACATGATAAATGCCACTGTATTGCGAAAAAGTCATGTGATGAAGAGCAACATTTTAGGCCACGTCAACACAGGATGGAATACACCCTATTCATTCCAAATGGTGAAAATCAGCAGGAAATCTTTTGAGCGCCAGGTTATATTTTATTTGTTACAACAAGGAATAAAATATTATAAACTGTAAGACACTAAACAGTAGGCACCATTCACACAGGGGTTGTTAGCTCCATTTTCTGCTTATCCATGTAAAACTCTCAAAACCACATTTACCGTCTGCATCTCTCCAATGTGAACGTGGGTTTTCTGCTTGTTTTCACACAGCTGTCTGAGGTGAAGTATGACAAGCTCGTTCTCTTCCTGGTCGCTGGTTGCTTTCATTTTCTGACAAGAAGAGACATATTTCTGGTAAAGCAGGTTATTGCATCCCACGTAACTACTATTATACATTTAACTGACTACTATGTAACGGTGGTTGTTATAAAACCTAAGAGTGGTCTCCTGTTTTGGAAATCCACTGAGGAGATCTGCCAGTATTACGTGCCACTACCACAGCCTTGCACTTTTGGGTATATATTTATCATACAAGGAGCTTTAAAGTCATTGCATGTGCTAAAAGGGATAAGAAATGCATCACTGTTGATACCTCATTTGATTTTGGACCATTGTTTCTGTCCGCACATCCACAGCTAAAATCTGTGGATTTCATACGTAGACTTCTTGCGAAAGTGCGGCAGCAGATCAGCATGAGGAGTAGCTTCATTGTCGTTCAGTAGGGCTAATCCTCAGCATTTCTGCCCAATAAAAGTAGCATACTACTTATTTCTGCAGTTTTTTTTCCATGAAGGCACAAAAAATACACAGAATATGGCTGATCCCACAGTGAATACCATGTCAAATCTGCCATGTGTGCAAGCAGCCTCGGCCAAAAACAATTCTAAACTTTTAATGAGTTTTATAGGGTTTTTTTTTTTTGTGACTTTTATACCGATGACCCATCCTCTGGATAGGACATCATTATCTGAACAGCAAGGGTTCGATACCCAGGACGCCCACCAATCAGCAGTTTGAGAGGGCACTGGAGCTCGCTTAGGCTAAGCTGCCAGAAGGCCATAGCACTACTGTGAGCACTGCTGAATTCTCAAACAGCTGATAGGTAGGGTTCCTAGAAGTTGGACTGCCACCGCTCATATACTGATGATGTATTCAGAAGATAGGTCAGTAGTCGAAAAGTCTCAGAATACCCCTTTAAGTAGTGTTGTGCAAACTTGTGTTTCCAAGTTCGGCGTACAAGGTTTGGGTTATATAAGAATTCCGTTATGGATTCCGCTACCACGGACCATAACTTATAGCAGAATCCATAATGGAATTCTAAGATAACCAGAACCTTGTACGCCGAACTTTAAAACACAAGTTCGCTCATCCCTACCTTTAAAGGGGTTATTCCACCTTGTTGTTTATACCGTGGCTGCTCAGCTTCCTTCCCTCAAACCACTCAGTTAGGGGGCGTTATCTGTTATTTTGATTGACATTACGTTCAGCGCTCAGCTGACCTGCTAACTCCGCCTCCTCTACATGCGTGCGAGCTCCCGTGTGAGCCGTAATCTTGTTTATTAGACATTTCATGCCGGCATACTAAAAGCAGGAAGAGGATAAGACTTTGATCGCGCAAGCGCAAAAATGCGCAGGCCCGCGATGCAAAGGAAAGTCTGGAATCCATACAAAGGATGATGCCGCGCAAGCGTGGCCGCCTCAGTGTTATCTCTCGGGTGGCCGTAACCCTTGACTACAGAACATAAACAATAAGAATAAAGAAGGTCAGATATAAAGCGAAAGAGGAATAATGGATAGTCAAATGTATTTGGTAAGTTGCATGCTGTGCCATGGAGAACTAAATAAGGCATACTTCAGAACATGGGATAACCCCTTTAAGCTTATTGTTTTTATCATATTTCTTGTTGCGTTTTACTCTGTCTTTTCAGGTCTTACAGTGTATATATTTTCTGTTGCTGACATACATACTTTGTACTGGGTTGTAGTAAAGGAGTAAGTAAAACAAAAGATAACCTGGACTTTTTCAAAAATGTCCGCTTGTTCATTATCGGAGAGCAAAGACAATTGTCGCTGTATTACCAGCTTGGCTCTGGGTGGGTACAGCCCTAGGAAAGAAGGACACAGGTCTCAGAAAAGTCATCTGAAAGATAAATAAACTAAAGTAAAAATAATAGTATACTGCCGTGCATTCCTATACAATTTCCACTTGACTAAAATGATGACCGTCCACCATTCTTCCAGATGTAAGACCATACGAGATGGCTTTCTAAGACAATTCGTCTACTCCTTGACCTGAATTACTGTTTATCCACCATGTCCTTTACCATGTATCCTTTAATTAAAGTAAAACTCCCCTCAAAAAATCGGCTAGCATAAAACCACAATAATGCTATAAAATGCTTTCAGCTCATTTAATGATTGCAATGAAAAAGGCAGCCTTCACTTTTATATTATTTAACTAATATACAGTATAAGCAAAAAATTCAAAAGTAAAAAACAAACAAATTTCAATAAGCAGGTTTACATTATTTGATAACTTCAGGAGAGCCCTCAATCATTTATTGGCACAGGGACTGTGACTGCAAAATCATTTACATCTCTTCACTCTTAGCTGTATATGGTTCCTATTCAAAGGACGGTATTTTCTGTTCTTGCACACAATGGACTGCACATAGACAGCACATGGACCCATTGAATTGCGGTAAGTGGTGTTACTGTATTCACACCACCATTTTCAATATGGACCCTTGGATTGTGGCAAGAAACACAGAATGCCCTAGTTTGGATTATGTCTCTTACGCAACCAGGGACCTTTGGAGACAATCGATTCCAGCAGTTTTCAGGTCCATGTTCTACATGGATATACAGATGTCACTCAGCGTGTATGACGCATTGCAGCCGCAAGATGCACAATTTTTAATATGGATATATGAATGAGCACAAACCTGCTTGAAACCAAAAGAGATAACCTGTTTGGTCTAGATTCTAGAAGAAGCTGACATTTCTGAAGGTCACACAAGATATCACCCACAGATTTTATCAGGAAAGGCCGACCTTCTTACATGTATGGGGTGCCCAACTTTCTCCCAACATCTGCAGAAAGATGGGCTGGGCATGTTTCATTTCAAAATCCTTGATCTTCTTTTCACAGGAGATGTTTGGCAGTGGTCTACTTCCCTCTCCCCATTGAGAATGGACAAGACGAGTGGACATATGGAAGGAACAGCTGTCGTGTGACAGATAGCTAAGGTGAACGGCCACCTTAAGGCTCTTCATTGTAAGAACTGTGAAGCATCTCAGTGTTTGAGCTTGTCTACTACCTTTCCCCACATACTGTTCATACCTTCAATTCGCTCACAGAGTTTGTGCAGAGAATGCATAGGACAAGCTTCACACAGCTTGATCTGTGTCTTGGCATTTTGGAGAGCGGCAGCGGTGCTGAATGCTTGCTTTAAGGTCAGCATGACTTCATCCACCTGACAAGAGCAGAGCAATATGTAAAAATGTATGTTAAGTAAACATCTTACCAAAGTACAGATTTTACAGTCCTCCTTAAATATTCTGAAACAGCTATGTCAAGTTATTCCATAATGCCTCCATCCATGTATCATAACTCATGTATACATAACATGAACAACACAAATGATGTGTAACATAATAACAGGTCAGAATAAAGAGGACCTTTCACCACTCCTGACATGCCTGTTTTAATAGCTTCATGCATTCCCCATGTAATACCAATTCTGGAACATCTATTCTTATGTCTGTATGTTGTGCCATTCCTTTATTATTTATACTAGAAGTTATGAATGAATTACTAGCAGTCTGCAGTAAGGGTACAGAGGGGAGGTGACCAGTTGGGGGGGTGTATCTGCACAGTTTCACTCTATCCAGTCAGTGCTGCCATGTACAGACTGTTACTACCCCTCTGTACCCTTACTGCAGACTGCTAGTAATTCATTCATAACTTCTAGTGCAAATAATAAAGGAATAGCACAACATAGAGACATAAGAATAGATGTTCCAGAATTGTTATTACATGGGGAATGCATGAAGCTATTAAAACAGGTATGTCAGGATGGGGAGAGGTCGTCTTTAAGCTCTGCAAGATCCCTTGACAACTCTGAGTCTTCTTCGTAGGACCCTCATCATCATCCTTATTGAACTCAGTACTTTCCACTTGCTTGGAAATTCCTATGCATGGCCTTAAAGAATGTCTTGTTGATGGGTTGGTCCAGGTTGATTGGATATATACAATTCTTACAATATCTTAAACTAATTTCAAGCTTCTAAGCTGTGATAAATTCACAATATGAAACATTATAACTACTTTTATAATGGGTGTTGTTAGGTCTCTGTATACTTAGACTGGCACCAAGGGTGTGTCCACATCAGGGGCAGACTGACCAGGGAAATTTCCCAGTGGGCAGATGCCTAGGACGGCCGCCCAAGCCTTCATCATAGCAGCCAGCTGGGTGCCATAACAATCTGATGCTCTCCTATGAAACTGGCCAGCAGCCGCTTCCTGAATTCAACTGTATCATTGTCCCCATGACAGTGATACAAGTGAATACCGTGGCGCAGGCAACAGTATTTTGTGCTGCACTGTGATATTTGGTTCTGCAGGGGCGGTATTTTGTCTGCAATGTGGTATTGATGGCCCTGCCTACCTGTGTTGTTCCTGCCTATTTGTTTTGCTCCACCTTCTGTCAATCTGGACCCACCTACAACCTAGGGCCTCTTTTAGATTTTTTTTCCAGGGCCACTTTAAGTTCCCAGTCTGCCCCTGGTTCACATCACGTTTTTGCCCTACATTTAACATATACACATGACATACGTGTTAAACGGATGCCTCAGACAGACGCTATACAGTGGCATTTATCACCATAGGATTCCACAGTAAAAAATGAAAAGTATCTGTTAATTTATACATTTTTTTGGTGGACTCTGCAGGATGGAAAAGCATAGTGTTAGTCTACGTGATGTGAACAGCCCTTAATAGCCCTATGTCTGTTACCCACCAAAGCGTCTGTAGCACACTGGAAGACGTAGCAAACATACTGGTTTATACCAGGCTCCACACTCTCACGGCACACAAATCCAAAATGATCAATGTGCTTAATACCCTGGAAAAAAATGAAAATGAAAATATTATTACCGAATGTAGCATGGTAAAATACATACTGAACCGCACATTTGGTGAAATACGTTTGGCATGGGCTCACTGGGAACTCTGATATAGATCTCTCATAGGCTGGGATTAGTGAGTGGGGCAATGGTGGAGCTGAGTGACATATATAGGAAGAAGAAGTAGTCATGGCACTCACCCAAATGTCCATGTTAAAGCAGATGGCATCATAGAAACATGTAATGTACAATCTGGAAACAGTCATTTCACATGTCTCACGTTTGTACAGCTGTAGACTGGAACAAAGATATTGGATTGTAAGGAACTTTGGCAAGTGCCATGACTAGTTCTTCTTCTACTTCTAATTTAATTATTGAGTATAGAATTAGATATACACAAGTATTCAAATATATATCTAGTATTAGGATTATCAGTATCACTCCATTTACAACCATGGATCACATCATAAGCTTAAAGGGGTTTTCTGGTGCTTTTACATTGATGGTTTATTCATAGGATAGGCCACTAATATCTGTTCTGCTGGGGACAGACACCGCCACCCCTGCCTATCAGCTGTTCTGCAGTAGCTCCGGGGCTGGAAGTCGGTGCTAGAATTTCCATGCTGTGTAGCAGCAATTCAGACTGCAATTTAAAAGGGTATTTCGAAGAAAAGAAAATCACCCCAGGCTGCGCATACTGTGTAAAAACCAAACAAACAGAACACAATTCGCCCATCCCTGCCGGTGCCCAGTGCACTTCACTTTCTGCTCCTGCCTCGACATGGCAGGAAATGGCTGCTCAGGCAATCACTGGCTATGACAGGTCACTGCTGCAGCCAATGATTGGTTGAGCGGCATTCATAACCATTTCCAGCCATGGCAAGACAGGAGCAGGAAGGGAAGTGCAGCGGAGAAGCAGGCAAAGGAGGATGGGTGAGGGGAGTATAAGGTCCGTATTACCCCAACAGATTATCTGACCAACATCTTTCCAATCAGACCAATAACAAAACATATGTGTGTGTAAACGGCCATCTGACCAATGATTGGTCAGAAAATCTGTTGGTGTAATTTTTACAGCATGTACAGCCCGGCGAATGCTTTTTTGTGCTGGAATAAAGGGGCTGTCTCATCTGAAACATTGGTGACATATCACTAGGATATGCCACCAGTGTCAGATATGTGGTCACACTTGAGGTAAGCAGAGAGCAGCCGTGCATGTGCAGCTTCCCTCCATTCATTTTTATGGGACTTCAGAACATAGCCGAGCACTGGCTCAGCTATTTCTAGCAGTCCCATGAATACTAATGGGGCGGTGAATTCTCCATTCATTTCCATGGGACTTGCAAAAATAGCCAGTTTTTTTTTTTTTGGAAGACCCATAGAAATGAATGGAGTGCACACCTCATTTCCAGGGACCCATTTTAGAGAGGTTTGGGTCTCAGAGTTGGGAACCCCACCAATCTGACTTTGATGGCATATCCTAGCGATATGCCATCAAAGTCCAAGATGACACAAGATCAATGGAAGGTAGCAAATGCAATTAAATCACCAGTTTACTTATTTACATGTTTAAATGTGGACATGCCCTTTTAATTGGAGCACCTACTGGCATCCCCATAAACAGTGAAGTCTGGTTGTGTAACCATCAAGCAGGTCTGGATGTGCGGGGCCAGAAGCAACCATAATGAATGTCTTCCCTACCCCAGATATTTCATTTTCAGCCTAAATCGTGATTTCTGTCCATTAACTCTTTCAATAGTGATAAAACAACTGTTACTGCCATGTTTCCCACAAAGAAGTCATTTGTCTACAGCCAAGTTTCTTTTGACTTAAAATTTGTTCGCTAGCCATCCAAAAGCCTCTTACAATAATCTATTAATTCAACAGAGGAGGCTAAAGCCGTAATCCAGTCACCTTCACCTCAGAGTCCCACGACTTGGCGTTATACAAAGCATTCTCAGGATTCCCTTTCCAGGACTCCCTATCCCTCTCAGATACTTCATATAAACCACCACACCTGAAGACATGGGGCACTGCAGTCTATTACACTTCACAAAACAGTTTTATAAAATATGTAAATCAGAACAGGATTGTGGGAGTAAGAATTAATATAACACTTCCATGTCTTCTCTATACAAGGCTGTGCTCACATCTGTAATATGCTCCATTTTAGTGAGGCATGGAGCGATATTCTTTCCATCAAAATGACAGGCACTGCAGAGGAGCCTAACAGACTCCATTAGAAGTCAACAGGCCGGCACTGCGATGTTTGCGACGGAAGCCATGATGCAGAAGTGAACAGTGGCTAACTGGTCTACGTCATTCATATACTTTGCTTTTCATAGATCTTATGTGGATGCAAACACTTGTACTTGTCTAAATGACTAACCGTTCACACAACTTTGCATAAATCAATAGCGCAGGCCAAAATAAGAAACTTTGTAATATATCTTATCAGAGAAAAATGCCCCTTTCTCTCCTTATCAGCTCTAATCCTGCTCCTCTACTTCCTAAATTTTCTGCTAATTCTGTCATGCGAGACCGAGACATGTGGTCATCCCACTAAAGGATAAGATTACAAGTGCTCCGTCTGTCCTACTGCAGTGACAGGAGTGGTGAACGTGTACTACTGCTCCATTTAGAGAGGCCCTGGGACCTCTCATTCTTGGGATTGCTGGAGGTCCCAGTGGCTGGACGCACTGTAATATGATATTTATCACCTTTTAATGTGATAACCACTTTCAATTGGGTCTGCAGACCTGCTAACAAGTGATGCGTGAGTAAAATTCTCACCCCTTTCTCCACTACCATTTTCTGCGGTGCTGGTCCAGTCCTCCTGCCGCTGCTTTTTACACACTGCATGTCAAAACTGCAGCCAATCACTATCTTCAGCAGTCTAACACTGAGGACAAGAATTGGCTGGAGCAGTCACATACACTGTGACAATGTGCATAGTGACATGCAGGTGTATGTCACAGCTGCAGCCAATCCCTGTCCTCAGCGTTAGATCGATGAGGACAGTAACTGGCTGCAGCAGTCAAGTGTCGTATACCAGCAAATCATTGCTGCAGTCTGTAAACAGGCAGCAGCAGGAGGAGGAGCGCCGCAGAGGATGATGCTGGACAAAGGGGTGAGTATAACATAGTTTGTTATTTTCAGCTATTAGTGGGACAATCCCATTAAAGGGTTTACACACTGGGCATAGAGTGCACTTCCTGTACAACCTCCAGACCAAAGTGGGAACTGCCTTCTTATCCCATAAAGGAATGATTATACATGACTCAAAAAAACACTTAGCTGCTTTTTTTTTTTTTTTACAAAAACAGCACTGCGCCTGTCCGCAGGTTGTGTGCAGTATTGCAGCTCAACCCTATTCACTCCAGTGGAGCGGAGCAGCAACAGACACAACTGGTGGACAGGGGCAGAGAACAGTCACTTACCTGAGTACACGAGGAAATATCTTTAAAGTTCTTTTCCAGCACTACAGACTTGGTATCCGGACTTATGAGATTAATTTCAAACCTACCAACCTGTAAAACAGACGTTACAAATCACAGTAATAAAAGTATTAACATTCAGATAATACAGTGGTGACGAACCTATGTCACGGGTGCCAGAGGCAGCACTCAGAGCCCTCTCTGTTGGCACCCACGCCCTGGAAAAAGTCTATGTTGTACCAACATGCCTTAGACTTCTCCTGCCATTCATCAGCGCAGGACGTACTATGAACAGCGCAGGCAGCGCACTGAATGTAGACATTCTATTATAGCTAAATGATAAAGTACATGGAAGATATACTATCCTGGACTGTAGTATTCAGGTTACATTACTGTGTTGGCACTTTGCCATAAATAAATGGGTTTTGGGTTGCAGTTCTAAATGGTTCAAATTAGCCTCTAGGAGCAATGGGGGCGTTGCCATTACCCCTAGAGGCTCTGCTCTCTCTGCAACTGCTGTGCCCTCTGCATTTTGATTGGCAGTGAAAATGTCATTGTACCTGGCCCTGTCAATTGAAGTGCAGAGGGCACGGCACTTGCAGAGAGAGCATGATAAATGCCACTTGTTGAAGTGAGGGTGAAGTGAACTCGTTTAAAGGGAAACTGTCAGCTATAAAAAAAAACATACTAGCAGTGAATAGGTTGACGCTGACTCAAAGGTGATTTTTATCTTCATATTCACTTGCATTCCAACGCTGTGCTCCCATGTACCAGCACATGCACATAATGGAGAGGACTCAAGGAGGAGTCCTCCTGTCAATGCATTTTACTGCTGGTTTGTGGGAGCACAGCATCAGAACACAAGACCCAGCACTGCTTACACTATACACCGCTTACTCTAGTTTGGAGGGTGTTTCGGAGCTGGCAGATCCCCTTTAAGGTGGATTTATACCACACAATTATTGGCTTGTTCCTGATAATCTGCCCATATAAATGTGCTGCTGATCTCCTGATGAATGAGCAAAGCTCTTGTTCATTGGGTGAAAATACTTCCATGCGGCGCATTAAATCACCATATCTGGGAAGCAGATGGTGCTGTGTGAACAGGGATCTGCTGCCCAGAGACAATGGATCTGTATGAGGAGGAGGGATAGCAGTAGCCATGGCTCATCCCCATATTGTACCTGTAAATGCAGGTCTTTCCTCCACTGACGAGCAGGCAGCCATAGGGATGGAACGGTCCCTTCCCAATAACTGCCTCCTCGCTCAGCGATTGTAAGTGCTCCATTAGTACCATTCCTTTCTCTTCCATGATACATCATTACTGCACAACCCTCATCTTAAAGGGGTTGACCAATTTCCTATGGCATTTTATCCAAAATGCCATCAACAATCATGCATGCTCAGCCCCCACCAATCAGCTGTTACCTGCAGTAGGGGTTCCAGGAGGTAAGCAGTGTATGGAGCCGGACCACCACAGCTCCGTATACAGTGTACAGAGCTGCCATGTCCTAGTTTATCTCCTGAAATCAGGGCTGCAGGTCACAGCCGATAGATGGAAGTGCTGAGTGTCTGACCACACCATCTGATACTGATGAGCAGGGGCGTAACTACCATAGTGGCAGACCATGTGACTGCTATGGGGCCCAAGGCATGAGGGAGCCCAGTCTTAGTTGGGATTATCTCCTCTTCTACTGGAGGTGAACACTTGGTCAGGACTCTAACCTCTAAAGGAACAACTTTTAGTAAATGAGGCAGTGGAATAAATGGCCCAAGGGTCATTGAAAGGGGTTTAGGCAGAAACCCTTCTGTCCTGTGGGGGGCCTAGATTGATCTTTGCTATGGGGCCCTTACTTCTCTATGTACGCCACTGCTGATGACATAGCCTATGGAGAGGTGGGACCGGCATCTATGTGATATTCGCAATATGCCACCAATGTCTCTGAGGCTTTTGATGGTATACTTTGGATACATAATATCTTACTCCTTGAAAAGCCCCTATAAGTGCACAGCACACACAATACAGTAATACTTATATGGAAAAAGCTGAACATATAGTTCTCAGGTACTGGCACATAAACAGCACTATTAACAGCGGCGCTGAACCAGTGACGTACATGAAATAAACAAGAGAACTCAACTAATGGAAAGCAATTTAGATGGAAAAAAACAAGCGAAAGAAACTTCAAGATGACTCAGTTCTTGGGAGGAGGGCTGAGATACGTCAAACTCCTTTAACCCAACATGAACTGGAAGTCTTTATGAGTTAATGGAACAAATTAAATCGTTTCTTGGAAATTGTCCAAATAATAAGTCAAAGTAATGAAATAAAAACAGGTAGTGGCTATCTGCTGCTCATCTTCAGCTTCCGGGCTGTGTTAGACTAGGCTTTACCCCTTCATCAGCTCTGCTACACTAAAAGCTTGTCTCGTCTGGATAGCCCTTTTCTGTATTGTAGTGTACGTCCCACAATAATAAAGCTGCCGTCTTCCTCATTTCTGCTGCTATATTGCAGGAAAAACAAAGAACAGGGACTATTGGGCCTTCCATGTTATGCAGACAAGTCCTCCAGAAGGAGAGTGGCTTATTACAGCAGAGTTCCTGTCTGGCTAATGGAAAGGGGTTCAGATATGCAGAACACCCACTACTAGTCTGGACCTACACAGCAACATATGTCACATGGCACGAAGATTGCAATGTAATGTGTGTCCATGACTGTGATAAGTGATCAACTCAAAATATAAGTCCAACATCGCTGAATTTTGATGGAATGCAACTTTGCCATCACAGATAACAATGCAAGATGATGGCAACCTGTCCAAAAAATCGCAGCTCTACATGGCGACTTTGGCCGCAACATATGTCACGCAACCTAAGATCACTTTGTTGCACTGGAGCCTCACGAGATAATGCAAGTAAATGGGGTTGCATTGAAACCTGCAAGTTGCCATGACTGCAACCTGACAGTCCAACAAAATCTGTTGAGCCTTGGCAATTTGTGGTTGACAACATGACCCCATTCACTTCCATTATGTTGCAAGACTTCATTGATGCACCTCTACCTTTGATTCAGTCACAGCATGTAGCCCCAGCTTTAAAGAGTCACTCGGCAGCAAGCTGCATAGATGGCTTTGGTTGTGAGACTTGCTGTCAAGTAACACATATTGCCGTGTATGGGTACAGGACAAGGACTCCAGATCACCACAACTACCAGAAAGTCAGGCCTGGCAACAAAGTGTGGCACCTTACACTTTCACCCATTAGCTAAGACATCGAGCTGGAGGCTGAATCCAGTTTAACATTTCATCATTACTATTTCATAAAAATGGTAGAATGAGTCTATGGAGCCACATGAAGCCATAACATGCTTAAAAGAGTCATTCCAGATTTTAACATACCTGAAAGAGCATTGTCCTGTTCTTTTCAGAGTCGGAAGGTTGTACATGGCTCGGAGCACTTGCATGTCTTCTCCTTGACTGTATTTTTCCATCATAAACCTTCTTCTGAATAGTAACACTACTACATCGAGATCTAAACTCCTGCTGGTCCTCAAAGCCTGAGTCTTCAAGTATCCTCTCAGGAAAAGATACCCGCATACCAGAAAGATTGCTCTGGCTACCTACTGTAAATATCCCTGAATGGCCCTTGGAGGCAGAATTGGCATTAGAGTCAGCATCCAGTGCTTCAAATGTACTATCAGATGGAGAAACTGGGACATTGGTCTCGGCCAGTGTGAGGTCAGAGCTGGAGTCCACGCTGCGTTGCTCGCTCAGTAGCTTCAGACGCTGGCGTTCATGTAGAGAGAATTTCTCAATACAGTCATCGATAAGAGTTGAAGGAGCGTGTTTATGGGCAATTACCACCTTGCCACAATATAAGACCTCAAACTTCTGTGAGTTGTAAAAGGCATCTTCATTGTCCTTGCTGGGCTTTGAATCTTCCTTCAGAGCAACTTTGGAAACCTGCCGGATGCTACTGATGACTGTGGAAACCTGAACAGAAACAAAGCATAAGAATTGGACACGTATGGAAATCTTACTCATCGAAGACTTAGGTGTTACTGTTAAAAATCCAATGAGACATTCTTGACACATCTTCCTTTTCTATACACTATAGACTGACTATAGGCAACGCAGTGCTAATCTAGATCAGACTAAGGGCTCATGGACATGACCGTATCCATTTTGTGGTACGTAAAACACAGATCGCTGCCGTGTGCATGCCACCATTTTTCCTGTAGAAATGTCCTTTCCTTGTCTGCAAAACAGCATCTTTTGTGGCACCACTGAATGTGTTTGCATCTGATCAGCAAACTCATTGACTCCCATTGTAAACAACATACCTTTTTATAAGGGTTGTCCCAACTCAGCCTTTCTAACCAAGATGGGAACAACCAACAGTAAGTTACAGCCACTTAGCTGTTTCCATAACCCCATAGCAGTCAATGGGAGCCAATCTGGTTCTGAAACTCACAAGTCATGAAGACAGCTCAGCTTGCTGTGTTATGCTGTTTGCTTCGGTAGCTCCCATTCACCGCTATGGGAGTTACAGAAACCGTACGGCAATGCCCGCTCAGATGCTTCCATATTTCCAGCCACAAAAGGTTGAGATGGGACAACCTCTTTAAATTTTGTTAAAAACTCCAATTCACCACTAATCAAATTCAATGAGTTATTGCCACATTCTAGCAAACCCCTCTGAAAGCTAAAAGGAGGCCGTTCACATCACCACCACTGGGTGGCCATCACAAGCAAGCAAACTTGGAATATACAGTACATCTCCCAAGAGGAAACCTAGACAATAGAGCGCATCTGTACCCTGTGGTATAATTTATTTTACTGTGCCCTCTGAATAAGAAACAAAATTAAAAAAATATGTCGGTGCTTAGCCACCCATTTTATTGCCTATTTTGGATGTGCAGAAAATGAAATTTAGACTGAGGCTTACCCGAACAAGTCTTAAAGGGGTTGTCTAATCTCACCACTAGCATAGTGAGATGGGACTAAGCCTCAGTCACCAGGCAGATGGCACTTCACTGCTTCAGTAGTTCCCAGTGCAGGGCATGGGAGCTACAGAAACAACATAGCACAGCAAGCTCGTTCCCCATAATGTGCTGCCGATCACACCTAAGACAGGGATGTGCGGCAGACAAACAATGAAGCAGCAGCGATCATTTATCTACACAACAAGGGGAAAACTGATGTATGTACATGCAGCTGAACAAAATGGCAATGATCAGGAATTAATCTGTTCCTGATCATTGCCCTATAAAGGGCCCCTTAGGCACAAGGCAATCTACTGCAGCAGTGATTACTGGCTTAGGATCTGGTTGAATGAGCTCTGGCATGGTGACCCCAGAAATGCTCTTTATGACAGTAAACATCCATGCTCTATAGGCTTTGATATTTAGGTCTGGATAGTTTATAGTAAATGGAGCCAAGAAAGAGCATTCATTTACATAACGGAGTTGTCAGCACAGAAGAAATCTCCCTAAAGAGAAGTGGCATGACAGACGAGGCATGCAAATAAGCAAGTCTCCGGCTGTAGAGCACTCAGCATGCGCCTTCATGCCATACAACAGCTGTTCTTCCCAGTAAAGCAGGCAGACGGGCCCCTGGCAACCTTCATTACAGTAGCACTATTTTATTTGGTTTGTACAATTGGAACAAAGCACACTTGCCTAAGAAGTGGAAATACAAACATAGGGGATCATTTACTGTATTAAGACCGGCGTGTTAGACGCTGGTCTTAATAACCCCTCCACTGGCATTGGATGTAGAGGCGCCGTCCTCTACATAACTTTGGTGCATCCATAGCCAGTCAAATTCTACGCCAGCTTCCTTGCTGACGTACTTTTAGAAAATTTTCGACGTGTAAAACTGGCGTAGAAAATGATAAATACCTGGCGGCCTGCCCTCTTTCCCGCCCTCACTTTTTTAGACGTGGTCTGAGCAAGGAAAAGTTGCAGTTTGCGGCGCAAATAACCATTGCGCCGCAATCTGCACCGGATATATGCCAAAAATTGGGGTACATCTGATAATAAATGACTCCATAGTGCCTACAGGGAACATACATGTATCAAGTACTGTCTACAAGTCTCTGCATCTCAAACAGAACCAGGCACAACAGGTCTTATAATAAGGACAGAGATCCCATCCCAAGTAAACCACTGCCATTAAAAAAAAAAAAACACCGTAACTCATAAGAACTGTATCAAGTAAAGTAGTGAAAAAAATCTGAAAAAAACTAAACAAATTAGATTCATGTCAAATAAACATAAAAAGTGCATAATTCTCTTTAAAATGAACAAATCGATCATTCCCTATAATTTTCTGCTTCTCAGAGCTACATTTACGTGCAGCAGTCACCCCCGCTGTATGGGGGCAGGACATGACTACTGGGCAGTAAATCTCTGCTTATACAATATGATATACTGTTATGGGGGCAGCCACAAGGAGACGTTATACTGTATGGGGACAACAAGGAGACGTTATACTGTATGGGGGCAGCCACAAGGAGACGTTATACTGTATGGGGGCAGCCACAAGGAGACGTCATACTGTATGGGGGCAGCCACAAGGAGACGTCATACTGTATGGGGGCAGCCACAAGGAGACGTCATACTGTATGGGGGCAGCCACAAGGAGACATTATACTGTATGGGGGCAGCCACAAGGAGACATTATACTGTATGGGGGCAGCCACAAGGAGACATTATACTGTATGGGGCAGCCACAAGGAGAGATTATACTGTAGGCGGGCAGCCACAAGGAGACATTATACTGTATGGGGCAGCCATAAGAAGACATTATACTGTATGGGGGCAGCCACAAGGAGAGATTATACTGTAGGCGGGCAGCCACAAGGAGAGATTATACTGTAGGCGGGCAGCCATAAGGAGACGTTATACTGTATGGGGGCAGCCATAAGGAGACGTTATACTGTATGGGGGCAGCCACAAGGAGACATACTGTATGGGGGCAGTCACAAGGAGACATTATACTGTATGGGGGCAGTCACAAGGAGACATTATACTGTATGGGGGCCGGCACAAGGAGACATTATACTGTATGGGGCAGCCACAAGGAGACATTATACTGTATGGGGGCCGGCACAAGGAGACATTATACTGTATGGGGGCCGGCACAAGGAGACATGATACTGTATGGGGGCGGTCACAAGGAGACATGATACTGTATGGGGACAACAAGGAGACGTTATACTGTATGGGGACAACAAGGAGACGTTATACTGTATGGGGACAACAAGGAGATATTATACTGTATGGGGGCAGCCACAAGGAGACATTATACTGTATGGGGCAGCCACAAGGAGACGTTATACTGTATGGGGGCAGCCACAAGGAGACATTTTACTGTATGGGGGCAGCCACAAGGAGACATTATACTGTATGGGGGCTGGCACAAGGAGACATTATACTGTATGGGGGAAGCCACAAGGAGACGTTATACTGTATGGGGGCAGCCACAAGGAGACGTTATACTGTATGGAGCAGCCACAAGGAGACATTATACTGTATGGGGGCGGCCACAAGGAGACGTTATACTGTATGGGGGCAGCCACAAGGAGTCGTTACACTGTATGGGGACAGCCACAAGGAGACATTTTACTGTATGGGGGCAGCCACAAGGAGACATTATACTGTATGGGGCAGCCACAAGGAGACATTATACTGTATGGGGGCAGCCACAAGGAGACGTTACACTGTATGGGGGCAGCCACAAGGAGACATTATACTGTATGGGGCAGCCACAAGGAGACATTATACTGTATGGGGGCAGCCACAAGAAGATATTATACTGTATGGGGTAGCCACAAGGAGATATTATACTGTATGGGGGCAGCCACAAGGAGACGTTATACTGTATGGGGACAACAAGGAGACGTTATACTGTATGGGGACAACAAGGAGACGTTATACTGTATGGGGACAACAAGGAGATATTATACTGTATGGGGGCAGCCACAAGGAGACATTATACTGTTATGGGGCAGCCACAAGGAGACGTTACACTGTATGGGGACAGCCACAAGGAGACGTTACACTGTATGGGGACAGCCACAAGGAGACATTTTTACTGTATGGGGGCAGCCACAAGGAGACATTATACTGCATGGGGCAGCCACAAGGAGACGTTATACTGTATGGGGCAGCCACAAGGAGACGTTACACTGTATGGGGGCAGCCACAAGGAGACATTTTACTGTATGGGGACAGCCACAAGGAGACATTTTACTGTATGGGGACAGCCACAAGGAGACATTATACTGTATGGGGCAGCCACAAGAAGATATTATACTGTATGGGGTAGCCACAAGGAGATATTATACTGTATGGGGCAGCCACAAGGAGACGTTATACTGAATGGGGGCCACAAGGAGACAATATACTGTATGGGAACCACAAGGAGACATTATACTTTATGGGAGCAGCCACAAGGAGACGTTATACTGTATGGGGCCACAAGGAGACGTTATACTGTATGGGGGCCACAAGGAGATGTTATACTGTATGGGGGCAGCCACAAGGACGTATTATACTGTATGGGGTCAGCCACAAGGAGATGTTATACTGTATGGGGGCAGCCACAAGGAGATGTTATACTGTATGGGGGCCACAAGGAGACATTATATACTGTATGGAAGCAACCACAAAGGGACATTATACCGACATTTGGACAACCCAATATAACAATGTTTTATAACCACCATACAGCAATGTCTTCTGGTTGCTCTTGTATGGGGGAGGGAGGGACTCATTCCCTAATGCCTGCTATTTCAATGTGCAGCTTGCAGGCAGGAAGGATTGGGCCAGAGTCAGACAGGGCCCCAGTTTTAGAAGACATACATAGACATCACACCTTCATTCTCTTGGCCTGCCAGGTTCTAATCTTTTAGGCCCCTTGCGTGTCAGGCATCGCAGCGCAGGGCCCGAACTCCGGGGTCACATAGCATTATACTGATTTATGATGCTATGTAACCCTTACAGTTCTGGAATGTATTGGATTACACTAATAACATTATGTCAGTGTCATCTAATACATTCCACAACTGTAAGGGTTACATAGCATCATAAATCAGTATAACGCTATGTGACCCCGGAGTTCGGGCCCTGCGCTGCGATGCCGACTCACAGCCTGACACGCGCTCCTCTGCAAGGAGCCTTAGCGTCTCTCTCTCACACTCCTCTTCCGCAACCGTGGACAGATTTGCAGGCAAACTCTGTGGGGGACGGAGTCTCAAGTTGCTCCTGTGCTGATTCTGATGTTGGGAGCTCGGAGGATCCAGGAGCAGCCACTGCAGGCAGTAATTGGTATAGATGTACGGATGCAGGGGTGGACGGATGCAGATTTTGAAGCGGTCAGCGCACATGACCGCTTCTATGAGGTCACCAAAAACCGCTGTTATTAGGAAACGGCTAATAATACCGCGGTACATCGCTCAACTCTAGTCAAATATATGTATATTTTTTTCTGTGTGCTATCCATGTGCATAACAGACTGCACATGGATCCATAGCAGTAAGTGGTGGTATTTAATTTACACAACCACTTTTCAGCGCGAACCGAGGATCCACACCAAAAAACTCAGAGGATGTCCTATCTTAGGATGTGTCTCATGGAGACCGTTGGAGACAATTGTCTACAGCGGGTGCAGGGTCTGTGTCCTACACTGATATACAGACCTCACTATGGACATGTGAGTAAGCCGTAAATGAGAAGGGGTACCAGGCATTTACAAGATTCAATTAGCAATTCGCCTGTCCCAGAAGATTTAGAGGGGGACAAATACATTTTCTATATTACCTTTTAATAGCTGAAGCAGTCAGACATCATAAGATAGTAAGACTAGGTTCACATCAGATTTGAGATATCCTCTTAGAGTGTACGCCGAGAAAAGCTCCTGACATATACATTTTAGGCTCCATTAGCCAAAATGGAGGTCAGCAGAGCGTTGTTTTGGCCTACGTCTGGACGGTAGTATTCCAAAAAAAGAATAAAGCTAAAGGATAGCATAGTAGACTGTGCCATTCTATACAATGGTGTCCGTTAAGAAACCATATACCTCGTTATCTTTTTTTCGATATGAATCCTAAGGGTGACGGTTTAACATATACGTTGAGAGAGTATTCCGGAGTATAGGTCAAGTGGAGGCCAAAAAGTTGATGTTAGAGCCTAAAACATACACTTTGGGCATACTGGTCACAACCTGACCAGAAGTAAATAAAATGAATAACTAGCAATGTATATTTAAAGCTATAAAGTAGCCACAAACGGAAATCCCTTCACCTTCTTATTGACTTTCACTTCTTAAACAGACCTGAAAGTAGGAGGTAGCCAAGATCACATGATGGATAATGGATACATGCCAGTACCTCGTGCACCTGTACGCCACAATGCCCTTCATTTAACGTCTGCAAACACAAGCAGTCTAGTAGATTAGATTGAGTATTCTGCACAGCTAAAAGAACAGCACACATCTGTATAAAGAGAGTCGTTCACCTGTTTTTCACTTATATAACTAACAGCACTGCCCCACAGAAGTTGGCAGACACATCCCAGACATACCTGTGTGTACTCTGTCTGTATTACATGTCCAGAAAAAGCACTTTTATTCTGCTGGAAAACAGCTCCCAAGTGCCCAGCTGAAAGTGAAAGTAAAAACAGCTTTCTCTCCCGACTCGATTTCTAACAGCTATATCTTTTGAAATACTGGATATAATGCTGGTATCATTTGAAAGCTTGGAATATCGACTTCCAAAGAAGGTCAGAACCGTTTTTCTATCTGCTTCCAATCCCAAGATATGAGCAGCTAAAGCAGCCCTCCCCTCTTCAGTCTGGCATGCTTTGGGCACTTACAGCAGCAGAGCTGGGCACTTGGGAGCTGATTTCCTGCAGAATAAAAGTGCTTTTCCTGGATATGGAATACAGATGCACAGTGCACACGGGTATGTCTGGGATGTGTATGCAATCTTCTGTGGGGCAGTGCTCTTAGTTATATTGGTAAAAAAACTCCCTTTAACTACAACAGTCTATACTGTCTGACAAAATAGTGGTACCTGCACATAAAGAAAGTCATACAATCAACTACAGTTCAAAGAGAACGCACCATGCAAGAGTTATAATGTTATCCCAAATTCCTGGAAAATGGAGAAATGATCTAATATATAAAGCTTAGTGTATGTATGTGTGTCGCAGCTACAATCACGAAATTTGGCACACAGGTACATCAGGTGTCTGGGAAGGTTTTAGAATGGTTCTCAGCTCTCCAGGATGTATTGTTCCTGAGATATTCTTTAAAAAAAATGCATTAGCCAATAGAAATCTGGTCACATGCCCCTGATCAGCCAATAGAAATCTGGTCACATGACCCTGATCAGCCAATAGAAGCTCGCAGGCAGTCTCCACACACCAGGTTTCCATAACAACCCAGCCATTTTCCTTCACTACTGTAGGTGCAGCTTTAAAGGGGTAGAGCGCTGTGGATGACTCTGTTAAAGGGGTATTCCGGTTACCATGAATATAACTTATATTTTAGACTACCTCATCATCAATCATTACCTCATATAATGTAAATTTCACATATTTACCGTTCAGTAGTAACAAAAGATGTTTTCTGCCACTGCTACCCACTGTGTTTCCTCATAAATTGCCATGGCATCAACCTGTAATTCAGACCACCCTCAAAAGAAGGACTTAAAAGCCCCAACCCCAGGTCCAGCTAAGGCACACCCCTGACTCGGTCAGGCCATGCTCCCCTCCACTCCGCAGCCGACGGGGATTGAAAAAATGAAGGTAAAAATCAACTTCTGTCAGCTGCAGGGGTGGGAGGGGGACTTTCTCCCTGCAGCTCATGCTCAGACTGCACAGTGCTGCTGTCTAAGAGTGACCTGTTTAAAAGGACATCCCTGTCCTCTGTCCAGGCCCCACGACGGACGGAGGACAGGGAGTCAGAAAGCCAGACTGTCCAGCCTAAACCCGGACCTCTGGCCACACTAGGGGCAGGCGGATGTTAGGGTGGCCAGATGTCCGGTTTTCTGGCTCCCTGTCCTCCGTCAGACGCAGTGTCTGGACGGACGCAGGGATGTCCACCCTTTCAGTAGCTCACGTTCAGACAGCTCCTCCTCTGTGTCTTCACGGAGCAAGGGGGCTTGGCCTCATGTTTGGGGGTGTGGCTTCATGGGGACCGGGGCGTGGCTTTACGTTTGGTGGCATGGCCGGTGAGGTCTGGCTCTCTGGGGTGAAGACAGTGGCCACCCTAGCTGCTGTGGATGTCACAGTTAAAGGAGAGGGCGCTGTGTCAATATCTTTTAATGACACACACACACACAAACATTAAATTAAATAGATGAAATATACCCGGGCGAAGCCGGGTCCTTCTGCTAGTTTCACTATAGAACTAAAATCACATTCTTGTTAACCCTTCTTAAAAGGGTTGTGTCACGAAACATATTCTACATTTTTCAAACCAGCACCTGGGTCTGAACACTTATGTAATTGCATGTAATTAAAAATTTAGTAAATCCACTGAGCTATTCAATAAAATGTATCTGTAAAGCGCCATCTGCTGTTTGTTCTTTTCCTTATTTTATGTCCGCCTCACTGAGCTGGTCGAACATGATCAGTTTAAATCTTCAACTGCAACCAGCCATATGTTCTGTAAGAACCTGTGGCAATTACAGGGAGAGAGCTGCAGCAGAAAGGACCCAACCTTTTCTTCGTTAACATTTTTAACATCAATGATGACATAACCCCATTAAAGTGGTTTTCCAAGAATAGCTACTGTAACTTCAATTTTCATTTTATTTAAAGAGGACCTTTCACCACTCCTGACATGTCTGTTTTAATAGCTTCATGCCTTCCCCTTGTAATAACAATTCTGGAACATCTATTCTTATGGCTCTATGTTGTGTCATTCCTTTATTATTACTACTAGAAGTTATGAATGAATTGCTAGCAGCCTGCAGTAAGGGTACAGAGGGGAGGTAACCAGTTGGGGGTGTGTACCTGCACAAACTCACTCTATCCAATCAGTGCTGCCATTTTCAGACTGTGCAGGAACACACCTCCAACTGGTTACCATCCCCCTGTACCCTTACTGCAGACTGCTAGCAATTAATTTATAACTTCTAGTAGAAATAATAAAGGAATGGCACAACATAGAGCAATAAGGATCGATGCTCCAGAATTGTTATTACATGGGGAATGCATGAAGCTATTAAATCAGACATGTCAGGAGCGGAGAAAGGTCCTCTTTAAAGACAAGAGACATATCACTGCTGAAGCCATAGGCTGGCTGCAGTGGAGCAGGTGATCATGCCCATACCCATGCCCAGCCACAAGTAAACAGGTAGGGGACTGGAAGGTGACATACAGGAGCCAGTGCACAGAACTGTAATTTTAGAGAGAAAGAGGTAAGTATGAATCTTTTAATGGCGGAGGCAGGCTACCGGCATCAAAGTTGGTTATTCATAGAAAACCCCTTTAAAGAAGAACTCCCGCAAACATTTTTATTCTCTAACCTGTTACAAGGTGCATGATGTAATCTGTAGTGAATGTAATCTTCTTACCACAGACTGTATTTGTGAGTCCCGCCCCCACACCCTTCTGATCCTCAGCTGTGTCATGCGACCAGCAATCAGATCAATAACACAGCATCTTATGTGTGGATAGGAATACAGTTTCTCTATGTATTCCTATGGAAGCCTCAATGTCTGTCTCATAGGAATGAATAGAGAAGTAACTGACTTCCTGTTCTGTGTCAGAGTTGGTCACATGACACAGCTGAGGATCAGAAGGGAGGGATAGCTCACAAATACAGGCATTGATGAGAAGATTATGTTCACTACAGATTATATCATGTACCCTTCTAACAGGTCAGAGAATAAAACATTTTTGTGGGAGTGCCGCTTTAATAGCTTGAAGCAGGCTGCAGGCATCGAAGCTGTTTATTCATGGTAACACCGTTTAAAATAAAAATTTTTAAAAAAGATGTAAGGAGGCACAGAGAGGTACACAAAGTGCAAAGGACAGTCATAAAAACCCTGGTGCTATTACAGTGAGCAGTCTACAGAAGTATCTGTGGTCTATGCTGATGTATGATTCCTGTAGGCATTTCTCCTTGTAGGGGAAAGTAGTGAAGACCCCATTAGAGCAGTACAGAGCAGTGCAGGGCTTTTTTCCTCCCAATAAATGAGATGTGCCTTTCACACTGTGTGAAAATTTTCCCCATTGATTCCTATAGTACACCACACACTATAGTAGCATCACCTCACTGTGTGGTCCTGTAGACATGATACTTTTAGACTATAATCTGTTTCGAGGCGTGCAGAATGTCCATTTTTCCCGAGAGAGAAACCTTAAGAATAACCTAGAATTCTGTGGTATAACCGAGAACTTAAGTATGCTAAAGCGCACAAGGTCAAGTATGCCAACAGTCTCCATATACTATACCTCTCCAGGCGTCTTCCTCTTCCACCACCGCCCCTTGAAGCCTACAAATGGTGCTTTCATTTTGCACTGCCAAGGTGAACAGTACTTTTCAGGCTACATATGAAATGTTCACACTGTTCTGTAACAAGCCTGGTTCCCTTGTCCTTATCAACATCCAGATAAAGGCTTCTTAACCCCTAAATAACCATCTATTGTATTCAATTTTTGCATCAGCGCTGCTGCTGGTCCATGCCATTACAGCAGGAGTCCGGCTGTCATGTGACACTCGTGCAGCGGTTAGGGTGCTAGCACACAGTGCAGTTGTGACATGCATTCAGGATGCAGTTTTCAATTAAGCCAGTTTAGTAGCCTCATTAAACCCTGGTGTTCTGCACAGGGGCGGACTGGGAACTTAAAGAGGACCTTTCACCACTCCTGACATGCCTGTTTTAATAGCTTCATGTATTCCCCATGTAATAACAAGTCTGGAACATCTATTCTTATGTCTGTATGTTGTGCCATTCCTTTATTATTTGCCCTAGAAGTTATGAATGAATTGCTATTTGTCTTCAGTAAGGGAACAGAGGGGAGGTGACCAGTTGGGGGTGTGTACCTGCACAGTCTGAACATGACAGCACTGATTGGATAGAGTCAGTCTGTGCAGGTACACACCCCCAACTGGTCACCTCCCCTCTGTTCCCTTACTGAAGACAAATAGCAATTCATTCATAACTTCTAGGGCAAATAATAAAGGAATGGCACAACATACAGACATAAGAATAGATGTTCCAGACTTGTTATTACATGGGGAATACATGAAGCTATTAAAACAGGCATGTCAGGAGTGGTGAAAGGTCCTCTTTAAAGTGGCCCTGGAAAAAATACTAACAGTGGCCCTGTTTTGTAGTTGGGTCCAAATTGATGAAAGGCAGGGCCAGCAATACCATATTGTGGCACATTATACCGCCCCAACAGAGCCTAATACCACAGTCACATATCACAAAATACTGCCAGCAGCACAAAATACATCCCCAAAAACTTCCACTGGCTGGCCGTGAGGAGGGCTCAGGCGGCCCCCTGGGCACCGGCCCACCGGGAAATTTCCCTGTAAGGTTTATGGCCAATCCGCCCCTGGTTCTGCATAGTGAAAATGATTTAAAGGGTATTGTTCAGCACCTGGAACTGAATTTTTTTGTAAATGGACGTTATTAAAAAAAATATTTGTATAGCCACTGAGCTATTCAATAAAATGTATCTGTATAGCGCCACCTGCTGTTTTTTTTTCTTATTTCTTTGACCTGCTCACTGAGGACGCACATGCTCAGTTCCATCCTTCAACTGCCTCCTGAGCTGTGATAGGGAGAGCTGAGACACGCACCCTGAGCTGCAGCAGATAAGACACTCCCCTTGAGCTGTCAGCTTGATATAAATCTAGAAGAACAATGAATGTGGAGATTTCTGTATCCATGTGAGGTACACGGCTGGTTCTAGCTTTGTTAGAAAGAGATTGTCATCTACTATATGATGTCTGATTTTCATCTTTTACATTAATCAAGAGATAACGCCTTTAATTAAATTTCAGCTAGCCACAATAAAAAACTGCCTCCTGAATGCAAATCAAAATAGCGCTGTGCCAGTAACCTTAGACTAGACCGCCGTAAAAAGGAGGCGGCCCAGCAGAACTGGATTTTCCCAGGTAATACTGTAGATGTCATAAACTTAGTCAGGCTGTCTAGCCCTGCACCAGACTTATCACAGGGGGTCAGGCTGGATAATAAATCTGGTGCAGGGATAGACACTTTTGATTAACTCTTTACCAACTATTGGCTTAGTGTCAGACTTTTATGCCAGAATAGTGGTGCAATTTGGCGCTAATTGTCGCATATTACGCCACGGTCCTTTCCCACAATGCCAAGCCCATTTTCTGTTGACATAATTTCTCTAATCCTATATGCTCCAAACTGTGCCAGACTGGAGCAAGTTACACCAGAATCCAGGTGCAGTCACATCAGTAAATGTGGACCATTGAATTCAATGAGAACTATGCTCTTTTGTGGTGGCTCTGCAAAGGAACTGAGAACTTGCCACCAGCTTCCCCCAAAGATTATGGTGATCCCAGGTGTCTTGGAAACAGAACATTTTATCTATCTTAGGCTACTTTTACACCAGTGCTTTTGCTGGATCTGTCATGGATCTTGCATCATAATAATACAACCGTCTGCATCCGTTCTGAACTCCGTTAGTATTAACTCTAAAATAGCCATTGTACGTAAGTCAATGGGGGACACAAGAGAAAATGCATCCGCCACCATTGACTTACAGTCTGTGTCACGACGGACACGTCTTGCTCCACACCACATCACGGACAGAAAAATGCTGCTTGCAGCGTTATTCTGTCCGCAATAGGGACGCAACCAAACGGAACGCAATGCATTCTGGTGCACTCGGTTTCGTTCAGTTTTGTCCCCATTGAAAGTAGCCTCATCAGTGGATGTTTCTAAAGGTCCCTTTCCACAGGCCGAGAATTGGCCAGATAATCACTAACAACCATTCCTAAGAACGCTCGTTAGGGATTATCTGCCGGTGTAAAGGCGCTCGTTGTGCCAGCAGCAGATTGTACCTTCTAATCACACTCTGATCAATGACGAGCGATGGCATTAGTGATCACTCCTCCCCATACTGAGGTGATCTCCTTAACTGACAAGCAGGCGAACCCTTCCTTCCTGACGATGGTCTACAAAATGTTTCAATGTAAATGGGCCTTAACAAAAATACATTGTCCTAAAAGCACAACCCTACCCATCTAAGTATAGTTTTATTGTACCTGATAATGGCATGTTATTACAATTCTTTCCCTCACAGTAACCATTATTCAGATGGGCTGAATGTCAGAGACCAAGCCCACGAGCATCCAGCAATTGAAGAAGTAGTACTAGTTATGGTACCATGTGATTGAGTAGTAGCCATGGCTGTGGAATCACAGTCAATTCTAGATGGTTGGAGTTAGAGTGCTGGAAATTTGACTTACCGATGTCACAGATCTCGTAGCAGTAGTCCTTCTACAGAGGCACTACTTACCACATGCACCATACAATTCAACAAGCTACTAGGTTACAAGCTGACCAGTCTTCTGTTCAATACAGGACATGCACTAGAGCTAGGAGGCAGACATTCTTTAAGGAATATCATTCTTAGTACATGTTTGTGGTTCACAAGGAAAATTAAAGGAGTGTTTCGACCGGTTGCCTTGTCCGAATGGTTTCGGTATCATTGACTCACATGGTTTTTGATGTCGAATTTTCGGTTCCCCATGCTGCACACAAAAACACTACTTTCAGAGATTTTGTGTCTTACATAGGAATGCAGAAAACAGAACAGAATGCATTCTAGTGCACTCTGTTACGGTTTGTTCAGTTTTGTTCACATTGACGATGAATGAGGACAAAATGGAAGTGTTTTCCTCAGGTTTTGAGATGGTGGGCTTTTTTTTTTTTTTTTTAACGGCCATCGCATGTCCATTTTAAGACCAATGGTCCATGGGGTTATTCACACGGCAGTTATTCTGATGGCCATTAATAACGGACATCAAAAAATAGAACATGTTCTATCTTGTCTATTCTTCACTGACCGACTGCCCCCATACAACTGAATGGGTCCGTTTTTGATGTCCGTCTCTCAGAAATGCATCAGTGGAAAAAAAGGTCAGTTAAAAATGGACAGTTTATCCATTTTTAACGGACATTTTTTTTCACTGTCGTGTGCATGTGGGAGCTATGGGAGCTGTGCTCTACATTACCTGAAGCTGGCTTGCTGAATAATCCTGACATGTAGTAGTAAACTGAGGTTTTGTTGTAGCTTTTTCTGTTTCAGCTGGCCTGTATAGACCTTGCTCAGTGTGTCTTGATGCAGGTATATTTCTGCCTTTTACACAGCTGTCTGTCTTTGTCTGTTTCTGTATTACTGTGTGTCCGTCAATCTGTCTGAGCCGGTCTGTCCGCTAATCTTACAGTGTGTCTGTATGTTTTTCACTATTATCCATCTCTCTCTCTGTATGTATTGTTCTGTCTTTCTCACAAACATCAGATGATAGAGGATGTGCGCTCATCAAGAAAGAGAAGCTGACCTGGAAGACGTGGGGTGCAGTAAAGGCTGATATGTATCAGGTTAGTTTAAGGGCACCACATACACACAATGCTATGGAGTTACATAACCAGATTACCCCTTTGCTTGCTCTGTAGGGTAAGCTATAGAAAACCGCCTGTTATCCAGGGGCAATGTTACCTACACACACTTTCTGATCTCCTGCCAAGACACTGACTGTATCAGATGACAACGTGTATAATTTTCACCAGCCTCTAAAGTCAGTCCAGTTGGCGCCTTTACAGAATATCCATTACTGTCCCTTACGTTAGCAGCAATGTCACTTAGCCGATAATAGGCCTAGTAACCGATGAAATCAGCAGCGAGCTCTTCCCTTATAACAGCTCCACCATTACATCCCCGTCAGTGGTTGCTACATGAAAACATAGAGCGTCTAATGGACAAGAAGTAATCAAATTTATTTCATCTTCACACAGACTCAATGACATCAGCAACGGCAATTAGGACACAGGGAACATCTGCCATGTCTTGTAGGTAATGGCTCTGACGGCGAATCTGTGAAGGATTTAACCCTTGTTTTCCATGATCACGGATACAGCATTATGGCTTCACATAGCTTTTTGTGTGTTTGCTTCCATCCATTACATACTATATATAATACAGAATAATTCTCATTGTAAAAAAGTATTGTCTCACCACAAGTTAAGTTTACATTTCAACCAGTCGGCTGCTGAAGTTTAAAGTCAATTATTTTTTTTTTTACAATGACATGAAGAAAAATGCAGAGGAAACTTCTTCTGTATGGAATTTTACAAATTATAACCAAGTCCATACGGATATCATGAAGGAGGTCTCCTTCTTGAGATCTCCCTTCTATGAGACATCTGACCCAGAAGGACCAATCATGCATCCATCCATTACATGGTTGACCATTCCTTGGTCACTGGCTGCTTTCCATTTACAATGTGGTTTTAAGACCTCTAAACGGTCTCTATATACTTAAAGGGATATTCAGGGTTGCATTAACTTTCTTTAAAATAATAATTTATAAATGGAGCTGTCATTTTGTAATGTATTTCTTTTACCTTTATTGGTCCCATCTTCCATTCTGGGCTGTGGTCACATGACCATGTCCATGCAGGTCTGTCTTATGTCATGTGGTGTTATGTCTATAGGGGAGTGTCTATGCATCTAGCTGGGTGGGAGGAGCTATAAAATACCTCATTGTTGTTAGAGGGAATATCTTATCTCACTGTTACTAAGGCAAGATGGGACATAGTCCCGACCACCAGCCAGCCTGGAAATGAGTCTCATCTCGCCTTAGTAACAGTGAGATGAGACAACCCCTTTAAGGGCAGTGATAGGAGAGTGTCTATGTGCCTTTCTGGGTGGGAGGAGCTTTAACCTCGCTGGGTGTTGTTAGGGGCAGTGATAGGGGGAGTCTATGTAACTAGCTGGGTGTTGTTAGGGGCAGTGCTGGAGCTGTGACAGAGGAAGGAGAAGTGCATCATGGATTTGGTTGGATACAACAGGAAGTTCTACATACCGGATGGAAACCAGAGTAATTTGTGTACACAGTAAAGGAGGGTCCACGTTAAAAAAAGCATGGGGAGGATGTATTGAGGTAAGCAACTACATGAATACACTTGTTAAAACCACAGTAATCCTGAAAAACCCCTTTATGATAGTTCTCAGATATAAATATACACACAGACATTTTATAGACATAAAAAGTGTCAGCGGAACAAACATGTTTTTAAAATGAGTAGAGAAAAACAACCTGCGGCTAGACCCCTCTGCCAGTGTGTTATCTCCCTGGGGATAAAGGATCAGTCATGTTGAAACCCAACATGCCTGGTCTTCGACATCTGCTGTTGAGGGAGATTCTGGTGACTGCTGTACACAATAGATGGCTGACATTTGCTAATGCGTATAGGCACTGAAAGAATTCATGCCCAGTCGTCATAATAAAATATTGCTTATTTTGTTATGCCTCTACAGGTGCCCATACATTGGACAGCCCGATGTTGAATTTCAACAGGCCCAATCCTTTGATCTCAAAGAAGATAAATCATATCCAGACGTGTCCAACAGCGGCGTATTTCTCCCTCATCATAAAGTACACATGCAAGTCTGGACAGTCATTCAGCCAACAGCAATATAAGATGTATGGCCACCTTCAGCCATCTGACAGTAGCCAAACAGAAAAATGAATTTCAAAAGGATTATCAGGTTTTAGTGGTGAAAATGGAAGAATGCATATGACTAAGGCTAATTTCACACTAGCGTTTTTGCTGGCTGCCATTAATGATAATACAACTAGAGATGAGCGAACGTGCTCGTAACGAGCACTGTAGCGCTCGGCTCCCCTGCGCTCACATGGGCGCAGGCATCCAGATCCGTCATCCTCACCCGACGGATCCGGATGCCTGCGCCCATGCGAGCGCAGGGGAGCCGAGTGCTACAGTGCTCGTTACGAGCACGTTCGCTCATCTCTAAATACAACCATTTGCATCCGTTATGAACAGATCCGGTTGTATTATCTTTAAAATAGCCAAGACGGATCCGTCATGAACTCCATTGAAAGTCAATGGGGGACGGATCCGTTTTCTATTGTGTCAGAGAAAATAGATCCATCCCTATTGACTTACATTGTGTGTCATGACGGATCCGTCTTGCTCCGCACCACATCGCGGACAGAAAAATGCTGCTTGCAAAGTTATTCAGGTATACCTGAGGTAGTCTGTCAATGATTGTCAAAAGATCTGTAATTATCTTATAATGATAGCTTTCATTACTGTCCCTTTCCACTGGTCCCTTAAAAGACCTTTGCTATGGCTCATCTAAGAGGGGCGGTCCTTCACACTGCATGCCTGCATTAGGCTTGCAGTGTGAGGAGGCGTGTCAGTCAGTAATCTAATCTGATTGGCTGGTAGGAAGCTGCTGGCTACAGCAAGTGTGTATGGAAAGTGAGGGAGGGCAGTTTTGGCCTCAGAGAATTAGCAGAGGAGCCATCTTGAGAAGATCCTATTGTAGGTTCAAACCAGCCATAACTAAGGGAAAAACTCAAGGTAAACAGTGGTATGTGAAGAAACTAAATATTGCTTTATTTATAATTCTCTACCAGCAGTAACATATGCTAAAATTGGGAGATGTATCCTACGTATAATTCAGCAGGAGCACCAGTCTTAGCAGGCAACAAAATAATGTGAGCTCTTCTTTGGCAACACATGCTAGGTGTCCTCATATTGGTAATTTATTAAGCTCTTATGTAATACACTGACATTCAAAATTTCCCCCACTGCAGCAGCCCCTACAATCTCAATCTTGGAACCAGATTTTGGATGGAAATGTAAAATCTACAGGAATCAGAAGAGCTGGCAATGTAAAATTGTACAAAACACCAAACAGGAAACACATGAGAAACCCCTCCAAAACTCTTGAACAAAAACATAGTAACAATCTGCAGGATCAGATTATATCTGAAACAATTATAAGAGAAAAATCCACTAATCTCCAAGCATTCATCTGTGCCTCACAACATTCTAGTTACGGCTCATGCACACGATAGGCATGGAATGGACATGCAGATGTGGACACCACTCAGAGTCCTGTCCGCATCTTTTGTGGCCCCACTGAAGTGAATGGGTCCATATCTCATTTGCAAAAAATGCATGAGCATTCGTGTGCATGAGCCCTTATGAAAAAGTTGGGAAGACCAGGCTTCACACCTTTAGGAGCCCCAATTGCCCATAACATTAAAAAAGCACAACAAAATATAGTGCGAGGCTCCTTGATGGAAACCTGACGACCCCATTATAGTAAATAGGGTACTTCCGGCACCGCTGCTTTGTGGCATGTGATGACACAGCACTGTTTTAATTTTTTTTTTATTTTTCAGTTCCTAGATAGCAGCCATAATTCCCACTCAGCCTCTGAACAACTGAAGTGACATTTAGTAGCAGGGTCTGAATAAGGCACTGCCAAGCAATGTATTTTAAGGCATAGCACTCTGCTGTTTCTGTCATACTGTTTCAATAGGGCAGCAGCATGCATGCTCTAATAGGGCTTCATTCAGACTCCTCCGTGGTTGTGTGGCTGGGGAGACAGGTCATCTGCAGGGGTCCGACTAGTCAGACCATCCACCGATTTAACAGAGAAGTCATGCACTGCCCTTAGGCCTGCACTAGACATAATACAGTGTATCAGTTTCATCAGGAGTGCCACTTTACTGACAAACCCCTGCCAGACACTTATGATAGCAGCTTAAGTCTTGGCACAGCAAAACAATTAGGTATGCTAGTTCCTCGTTTTCGCTGACTACCAGGGGACAGTAGTGAGGGTCCCATATACATGGCCAGTTTACAAATTAAACTATATTATATTACAATTTTAGTGTGGGTTGTATCAAACCTCAAAAGTAAACGTTATAACCAATAATCCAGAATGTTTGATCATTATGCTCGCCTTACAGCATTTCTTTCTCTATTTAAAATTGCTAAAAAGAGTTGTCCCATGAAAAAAATTATACAGTTTCCAAACCAGCACCTGGATGTAAATACTTTTGTAATTGCATGGAATTAAAAACTTAGCATAGCCACTGAGTTATTTAATAAAATGTGTATGTATAGCGCCACCTGCGGTTTGTTTTTTTTCTTATTTCTTTGACCTGCTCACTGAGAAGGCCGCACATGCTCAGTTTCATCCTTCATCTGCCTCCTGAGCTGTGATAGAGAGAGAGCTGCAGCAGAATGGACACGCCCCTTAAACTACAGCAGAAAAGACACTCCCCTTGAGCTGTCAGCTTGATATAAATCTAGCAGAGTAATGAATGGGAGATCTCTGGATCCATATGAGGTACAGGGCTGGTTCTAGTTTTCTTATAAAGAGATTGTCATGTTCTATATGATGTCCGATTTTCATTTTTACATTAATTATGGGATAACCCCTTTAATTAGCAATCTCCTAATATAATAAATCAGGAATTACTCAGTTTTAAGTGGAATGATCCAATAACAGAGCTCCTGGGTTTACGGTTCCTACTTTTGCCCCGCAGCAGATTCACGCGCCTCCTGCGCGCAGTGATGACGATTCCCCACAGCGCCCTCTGCTGGGCGCAGTGGGGAAACGTCATCGCAGCGTGCAGGAGGCGCGTGAAGACGTTCTGCCGGCGTCCCGGGAGTATGTGAGTATGTATGTCTGTATGTTTGTATGTATGTCTGTATGTTTGGTTTGTATGTAGTCTGTGTGTATGTATGCCGGATCCGGAATGACCCCCCATTGGAAATCAATGGAGGACAGATCCGGATTACTGGTGTGTCCACACCAAACGGATCCGTCCCCATTGGACTTCCATTGGGGGTCATTCCGGATCCGTCTTGGTGCGGATGCCTGGACCGGAGAGCAAACCGCAGCATGCTGCGGTTTGTTCTCCGGTCTGAAGACGGAACGGAATGCTTTCAGGAGCATTCCGTTGTCTTCAGTTCAGTTTTGTCCCCATTGACAATGAATGGGGACAAAACGGAAGCGTTTTTTTCCGGTATTGAGCCCCTTTGACGGAACTCAATACCGGAATTTAAAAACGCCAGTGTGAAAGTAGCCTAAGAGCTGTGTATACACACAATTAATGGCTAAGTGTATGGTGCTAACATAAAATAAACAGAAGTCTAAGGCTAGTTTCACATTAGTGATTTTACATCCTGCAGGATCTATCTGCATTCCAGGATTGCTGGAAGCTACCACCGCGTCGCCATCCGACCCCATTCACTATAATGGAGACAGGCGGAGATCCGGCCGCAACCCGGCAAACCATACCAAGAATGTGCAGCGTTTTTGTTTGGGCGATTCTCGGCATGTTGCAGCCAGATCTACACCGGTCTCCATTATAGTGAATGGGGCCAGGGGGTCAGGTAGCATCTGGCAGTGCCGGATCCAGACCTATTATTTAGCAGGCTGCTCCCTGCTGACACAGCCCACAGGAGAGGTCTAACGCAAATGTGAAGCCAGCCTAACTGAAAAGGGTTAAACCACACTCCATTTCCCGTTACCCTTTCCTTTGTAAACAGTATTAGGCTCTGTTCACAACTGCATTGCTCATTTCAGTTGTCCTGCTCCATCATAGATGCAGAACACTAAAAATGGCAGCCGTGCCGGATCTGTCACTTGGGGGACAGCAATGGCACCGATGGACCCTACTGACTATAGTGAGGTCGGTCAGGTTAGTGCTGCACGATACGCTACGTTGTGCGGCCTTATTCTGCCACATACACTTTCAGTGGTGTCTCCCACACATAGTATAAAGCCCAGGAGAAGGCTCTGCCGCCGTATACTTACCGATCTAATTGACAGATGGCTGGATGCATTCTTCTTTACTCTCCAGCACATGGCAGCGTGGGAGGTAACAAGTAAACACAAGACAAACATATTTCACATCTGCCCACGGTTTGCACCACTCATCATAATGTTATTATAACAAATCAGCACAAGCAATTGACGAGACCGACAGTTTACACAGCCGAGCGCCGCTTCTAGAAAACCCTCCATTATAACAGGCAATGTGACCTTGAGAACTCGATTGGTCAGACTTCACATACAAAGGATATTTATAACACAGGAAAAAACACGGAAACACTACTTGTAAGAACCAGCCTGCTCTGAGAAGAGAAATGGCCACTTATTAAGCTGAATGAAAATTATATGAATAGATAAGAGTTCTTGGATTTATGTACACAGGGAGATTTATCAGAATGGTGTAAAGGAGGAAAACAGATTCCACCTTTCATTTTCAAAAGGAGCTGTGAAAAACAAAAGGTGGTTGCTATGGGCAACTAAGTCAATTCTCCTTTTACACCAGTTTGATAAATCTCCCCCATAAAACTTAAAAAGGTTGTCAAAGAATGTTTTTTAAAAAAGTTCCAGAGAGTAGGGGCTGTATGAAATCAAAATCCAACATACAGAGCAGTTCTGATACATTGTAGCAAACTATCAGTGAGATTTGTGCAGCTGCTGTTGATGCATTTAGCTCATGGAGTAGGGCCAGGAGCAGGACTAGCTATGACTAGCTACAGGTCTGAAGCCGCCTGTGATAAACAAGTGTATTCTCATTCACTGAAGCAAACTAGCATCTGGAATATGGTAGAGGACTGATACAAAGTATATCACAAAGTTTTAGAACTTTTCATTTATATAGTTCAAAGGGTTATCCAAGATTTAAATACTGATGACCTAACCTCTGGACCCGAGACCCCTGCTGATCAGCTGTTGGAGAAGGCACCGACACTGCAGTGAGCTCCGCTGCCTTCTCTGTGCTCACCAAGCACAGCGCCGTACATTGTATAGTGGCTATGCTTGGTATCACACTCAGTCCCATTCACTTCTGTGTGCCTGAGCTGTGCCTAGGCCACATGACTGATGAACATGTCACCACTGTCCTAGGGAAAGCCGCGAGAAGGCTATGGCCCTACTGCAAGCATTGCTGCTATCTCAAACAGCTTATCCAATCTGTTTGACCCCTGCCCAGGGGCGTAGCTATAGGGGGTGCAGAGGTAGCAGTCGCTACTGGCCCAGGAGCCTAAGGGGACCAAACCACCCTTGTGCTGCATAAGAAGACACTAGTATTATAGAAAGTGCTTGCAGGTCAAGTTACACCTCTGACTTTAGGGAAGGGGTTAGGTCAAGAATTTGGCATGGGGGAAACCAAGCTGAACTTCTGCATCAGGGCCCATGAGCCTTTAGCTACGCCCCTGCCCCTGATGAATCTATGTAAATAGTTGTGAAAAAACATAAGCTTATATGTAACATACAGTGGCTCATCATCCCAGACCTATGAGTCAACGTGCCACTGACCAACCCCCTCCTCGCCTTCCCCAAATTCTAATTCTGAAGTCAAGCCTATGCTGTGATGACACTTGTCCTCTACCATACAACAATGCTAAAGGTGACCATACACATTAGATGAATGTCGGGAGAACGGATAATTTAGGAGGGAACTGCCAACCACCTAATGTGTATTGGGGTGTCTGGATTTTTTCCCCGGTAGCAGATGTCAGGAGTAAGAATGGTCAGCAAGTTGGATCTCAACATGCCCGATCCTTTTTATTTTTTTTCAAGGGAGACAAACACCAAAAGTGTCTTGCAACTACTAATTCCCCTTTCCCCATTAAGAATACATGCACACTCAGCTCACGAGGACAAGGTGGCTGAGAAGAATAGATGTTAGCTCGGATAGCTATCTAAGGTATATGGCCATATTAATAGCAGGAGTATGGTTGTGGCAAGAAATAGTTGGCACAGTGGGTGGATTACATGTTACTACAGAACAATTTCTGCCGGAGCATGGTACAACCCAGCACCCTATCAGAACTGAAGATCGCTGTACGCTTCCACCTGGATTGTAGCGGCCAGGACCTGCTCCAGCCGATTGTGCGGGAGTTAATGGGGACAATATTTCATCTTTATTTGATAGGTGGAACAGTTTGAGTTCAGAAAAAGCATGAAGGATATAAACACAAGATGCATTAGTGATAAAGTCAAGTTAGGAAACTCGCCTGGTAAATCCTCAGTGTACAGCACAGCGTGGTACAGCATTAACTAGAACAGCATGCGGTGAAAGACAAATAAAATAAACTGCTCTCTGGCAATGGTTAATAGAGATTAATATTCATGAGCAGGCAGAAGTGCGGACTACTAGTTTTAATTACAAACCCACCAATTATTTCTAGCTGATAGAACATGAAGTCATTGTACCCTCGGTCTTACCACGTCACATTACATGCCGTACCGTAAAAGATTTCGACAAATCTGACCATAAACACATCAGTGTAAGTGGTCAGTGAACCACGCGTTTCAATCTGATGCACTGAGCAGTTGTGCTATTTCAGAAAGAAAGGTTCATGGGTATTAAGTTACAAGTGAGAAGGAAAACAGTATTATTACTGGTGCCAGTTCTCAGAAACTACTAACAGACTGTACTCCGTACGAGTTTCATGGGTTTACATGACATGAGGCACAAGAATGAACAGGTGGACAAACAGTCAAATGGCAGGAATGGAGAGGAATACTTAGAATAATATAACTGCTAGGACGAATAGAACTCGAAACAAGGACTTGTCTTATTCTTAGGGAAACTCAAAATGGAAAACCCCTTTAAAGTGTAACTGTCATTCCTTTTTTTATCTTTGCATGTATAGGGGCAGTGATGCTGACCATTTTTGTAATCTACATTAATTTCTGAAATCATACATTTCTACTAGAAAAATACCTGTAAAGTGGCCCATGTTGTGCCTTAGCAATGCTCCTCTTTCTTCCGTTTACATAACTGTGGAGACTTGCACTGACTGTGTTATGTAAACAGACGACAGAGGAGTTTTGCTAAGGCTCAAAATGGGCCACTTTAGAGCTATTTTTCTAGTAGAAATATATGATTTCAGTAATTAAAGTATATTACAAAAATGGTCAGCATCACTCCCCCTATACATTACACAAATAAAAAAAAGGAATGACAGTTACACTTTAAATGAGTTACATCTAGAGATGAGCGAGCAGTGCTCGTTACGAGCACTGTAACGCTCGGGTCCCGTGTGAAATGCCCGCAGGCATTGCGGATCCGTCCTCATCTGCATGTAAGTCAATGAGGACGGATCGTTTGGTATGACACTCATACCAAACGGTTCCGTCCTCACCCGTCTTAAAGTCAGTGGGGACAGAACCGTTTGGTATGAGTGTCATACCAAACGATCCGTCCTCATTGACTTTTATGCAGATGAGGACGGATCCGCAATGCCTGCGGGCATTTCACACGGGACCCGAGCGTTACAGTGCTCGTAACGAGCACTGCTCACTCATCTCTAGTTATATCATAAAGACAACAAGCGTATGGATGGAACAGAGTGGTCCTCCACCTATGAGCCTGAAGGCTCAAGCTCTTAGGGCCTTGCTTTACATGTATGTACAGTCATTGAGCTTCAACAGATGTGGGTTCCTCCTGTGATAACAGCTGATAGCTTACATCCAAAAAATGGGCTAGTTTTCATGAGACATAGTGGACATTATTTAAAGGGAACCTGTCATCAACTTTAAGCTGACTGTACTGAGGGCAGCATAAAATAGTGACAGAAATGCTGATTTCAGCAGTGTGTCTCTCTTGAGCTAAAAGTGAGTGGTTGCTGAGAACCAACATCACAAACATTGCATCACGGGCCTTGAAAAGAGTCATATCTACCTGAGAAGAGTCCTGGTTATTCCTAATCTCCTGCTCTCCCCACCCATTTGCTGATGACTGGCAGTTCTCTCCTAGAGAGAAAGGGAGAAAACTAGGTAGAAGCCTGTCAGTCATCATCAGGTGGGCAGGGAAAGCAGGAATTCATGAATAACCATGACTCTTCTCATGAAGATTTGACTCTTTTCCAGGCCTAATCTGCAATTTTTGTGATGTTGGTTCTCGGCAACCACTTACTTTTAACTTATAAATGAGAGACCGCTGAAATCAACTCACCTGTCTCTACTTTATTCTGCTGTTAGTATGGGTAGCATAAAGGTGATGACAGGTTCCCTTTAATCATGGACCATAAGGAATCTGGGGAGACCACTAGATTCATTAGTGCGGTCAGCACTGCCACAGACTGAGTGCAAGTGCGAGCAGAATGAATCTAAAAGTAAAAGCAGAAAAAACTGTGCCAAATATATTATGTCTTCTTGTCACCTTCCTAAGCTTTCAAGTCAATGGCATGTTCAATGACCTAGTGTCGGGGGGAAGGGGGGGTCCGGTATATTATGACAGAATTCAACATGTGGAGAACTGTAGAAATACAAAGCTAAGTGAAAGGAAAGGTGGAAATAATCAAATGTAATTCAAGCAATTTTTCCGAGCTAGAAGCAGTAAACGATGATGGTTGGCGTGCCCTCAAGCTGTTCTAACACGCATGTTTGGAAACAATCTACTGCAATTTACCTCCTCCACCACCATCTCCACTTATTTATTTGCTATATAATTATATAGAGTAGAAAAGGTAGGTGAGATAGTAAATGATGGAGCCAACCATCAGAACTCACTAATCAGCTGCCTTCAACATACAACGTCCAGCGAGGCTGATGTATAATCATTGAGGTAGGTTCATCTCAAGCACATGTTCTTTAGTCCACCCTTTGTAACTTTTAGTCCACATTCAGATGTGCTGCCCTTTCGTACTCTTTCAAAAAGTTCTGCATGTATTTTAGGGCATGCTATGGGTTCTCAAATACACTGTTGGCAATGGACATGTATGATACAAATGAATATTGCACTGCTGATTTGCTGGCAAAGTTTATCCGAAGCTTGGATGTGGGTAGACATGTGGGTAGGAATAGCGATGCACATTTGTGCAGCAGTCAGCCATGTAATGACAGCTCTGAGAAGCCGTGCACAGAAGTGTTTATGCAAAGTACGAACTGTTACTGCAGTTCTTTTAACCCTTACAGTACCGGCGCCGTACATGTACGGCGCTGGTACGATGCGGGCACATGGCGCCCGCTCGCGGGTGCGGCGGGCGTCATGGCCGGCAAGTCTCTGCTGTTTGTAACAGCAGAGACTTGCCGCTACCTACTGTATCGGCAGCGTCTTCCGGGGTGACTAGATGCCGTGATCACGGCATCTAGTTGCGTCTAAACCCGGAAGCGTTCGCTTCCGGGTGGTGTACAGACACCCCGTGTGGCCAATCGGGGTGTCTGTACACCATATGAAAACTGTAATCCTCGCTGGTGAGGATTACAGTTTTCAAAGTGCAATTCTTATTCTGGCCACTAGATGGCAGGCCAGGATAAGAAATGAGCAATTGATGGATTTAACTGCCTCTAGTAAATCCATAATTGCTCATAAAGAAAATTAAAAAGCCACAATATATAAGCTCATATTTGAGCATTCAAATAGTAAAAAAAAAATTAAAAAAAATGTTAAAAAATATATAAAAAATAAAAAAGATATAAAAGTTCAAATCACCCCCCTTTCCGTATAAGTAAAAAATAAATACCTAAATAACACTAAATATAGACATCATGGGTATCACCGTGACCGAAAACGCCCGTACTTTTAAAATATAAAAAAAAAAATCCAATACGGCGAATTGTGTGGCGGAAAAAAGCGTCCAAAATGGCGATTTGCCGTTTTTTGTCGCTTTTTTTTTCTAAAAAAATTAAATAAAAAGTGATCAAAAAGTCATACACACCCCAGAATGGTATTAATAAAATCTTCAGATTGTCCCGCAAAAAATGAGCCCCCATACAGCTCTGTACACATAAGTACCAAAAAGTTATAGGGGTCAAGATATGACAAGGAAAAAAAAAAAAAAAAAAAAAAAAGGGCAACTTTCTAATTTTTTTTCACTATCAAAACGCAGGAAAAACTATACATATTAGGTATTGCCGGATTCGTACTGACCAGTAGAATGAAAATAACGGGTCAGTTTTAATGCACATCGAACGCTGTAAATAAGAAACCCGTAGAACTGTAGCGGAATAGCGTTTTTTTTGCAATTTCACCCGGTTTGGAATTTTTTTCCTGCTTCCCACTACACCGTATGCAATATTAAATGGTGGCGTTGGAAAGTACAACTTGTCCCGCAAAAAACAAGCCCTCATACAGCTATGTGAACAGAAAAATAAAAGAGTTATGGCTGTTTGAAGGCAGGGAGCGCAAAACGAAAATGCATGACCAAAAAAACCTCCGGTACTGAAAGGGTTAAACTATCCTCTGGATAGATCATCAGCATCTGATCTGCGGGGGTCCGACACCTGGGACCAACGCTGATCAGCAGTTTGAGAAGGCAGCAGCGCTTTAGGAGCGCCGTGGCCTTCTCTGCGTTTCCCTCAGGCCCAGTGATGTCACGACTAGTATCACTGGCCTGGGCGGGGCTAAGCTCCATTCAAGTGAACCCCTTTAAGTGGAAAAGTTCAGTTTTCTTTTCTTAGGATAAGTTCACACACAGTGTAATTACTGTGGATTTTCCGCAGATGATTTTCATGTGAAAAGTCCCCAGTACAAGCAAAATGGATGTGATTTTACAAGTTTTGCCCACATGCTGCAAAGACAACTCCCAATAACCTGATCTTCAATCTGCCGCACTGTCAATTGTAGATTTTACCTACAGCAAAGGGAACAAGAAAGGAAAAAAGGGAGCAAAAGTCTTTGAAACAATGGGCCTGATTTATCATTAGGATACGCCACATTTTGTGGTGTGAAAAAGACGCAAACTGCAGATTTTTTGCGCAAGTGCCATTTCTCTGCTGACCTCTCCACTTTTTCAAACCAAGGGCAGGGTAGAGACGAGGCCGGTTGACCACATGTATCATCTTCTATGCCAGTTCTCTGGTGTACATTTCAGTTGAGGCGCACAGACTGCCGGATACTGCAATTTATTTATGACAAGGCATACATCGCCGGGCTATGATAAATCTCACCCACTGGGCTTATTAATTATGGTGGAAGCAGTACGTCTGTCTCTCCATCCCTTGCACTGTCCACTAGATTTATTGGCATAGGACCTGGCACATACGTCACCAAAATGCTATAAAATGTATATACAGTACAGACCAAAAGTTTGGACACACCTTCTCATTCAAAGAGTTTTCTGTATTTTCATGACTATGAAAATTGTAGATTCACACTGAAGGCATCAAAACTATGAATTAACACATGTGGAATTATATACTAAAATGTGTAAAACAACTGAAAATATGTCTTATATTCTAGGTTCTTCAAAGTAGCCACCTTTTGCTTTGATTACTGCTTTTCACACTCTTGGCATTCTCTTGATGAGCTTCAAGAGGTAGTCACCTGAAATGGTATTCCAACAGTCTTGAAGGAGTTCCCAGAGATGCTTAGCACTTGTTGGGCCTTTTGCCTTCACTCTGCGGTCCAGCTCACCCCAAACCATCTCGATTGGGTTCAGGTCTGGTAATTGTGGAGGACAGGTCATCTGGCGTAGCACCCCATCACTCTCCTTCTTGGTCAAATAGCCCTTACACAGCCTGGAGGTGTGTTTGGGGTCATTGTCCTGTTGATAAATAAATGATGGTCCAACTAAACGGAAACCGGATGGAATAGCATGCCGCTGCAAGATGCTGTGGTAGCCATGCTGGTTCAGTATGCCTTCAATTTGGAATAAATCCCCAACAGTGTCACCAGCAAAGCACCCCCACACCATCACACCTCCTCCTCCATGCTTCACGATGGGAACCAGGCATGTAGAGTCCATCCGTTCACCCTTTCTGCGTCGCACAAAGACACGGTGGTTGGAACCAAAGATCTCAAATTTGGACTCATCAGACCAAAGCACAGATTTCCTCTGGTCTAATGTCCATTCCTTGTGTTCTTTAGCCAAACAAGTCTCTTCTGCTTGTAGCAGTGGTTTCCTAGCAGCTATTTTACCATGAAGGCCTGCTGCATACAGTCTCCTCTTAACAGTTGTTGTAGAGATGTGTCTGCTGCTAGAACTCTGTGTGGCATTGACCTGGTCTCTAATCTGAGCTGCTGTTAACCTGTGATTTCTGAGGCTGGTGACTTGGATGAACTTATCCTCTGCAGCAGAAGTGACTCTTGGTCTTCCTTTCCTGGGGCGGTCCTCATGTCAGCCAGTTTCTTTGTAGCGCTTGATGGTTTTTGCGACTGCACTTGGGGACACTTTCAAAGTTTTCCCAATTTTTCGGACTGACTGACCTTCATTTCTTAAAGTAATGATGGCCACTTGTTTTTCTTTACTTAGCTGCTTTTTTCTTGCCATAATACAAATTCTAACAGTCTATTCAGTAGCACTATCAGCTGTGTATCCACCTGACTTCTGCCCAACACAACTCATGGTCCCAACCCCATTTATAAGGCAAGAAATCTCACTTATTAAACCTGACAGGGCACACCTGTGAAGTGAAAACCATTTCAGGTGACTACCTCTTGAAGCTCATCAAGAGTATGCCAAGAGTGTGCAAAGCAGTAATCAAAGCAAAACGTGGCTACTTTGAAGAACCTAGAATATAAGACATACACTCACCGGCCACTTTATTAGGTACACCATGCTAGTCACGGGTTGGACCCCGTTTTGCCTTCAGAACTGCCTCAATTCTTCGTGGCATAGATTCAACAAGGTGCTGGAAGCATTCCTCAGAGATTTTGGTCCATATTGACATGATGGCATCACACAGTTGCCGCAGATTTGTCGGCTGCACATCCATGATGCGAATCTCCCGTTCCACCACATCCCAAAGATGCTCTATTGGATTGAGATCTGGTGACTGTGGAGGCCATTTGAGTACAGTGAACTCATTGTCATGTTCAAGAAACCAGTCTGAGATGATTCCAGCTTTATGACATGGCGCATTATCCTGCTGAAAGTAGCCATCAGATGTTGGGTACATTGTGGTCATAAAGGGATGGACATGGTCAGCAACAATACTCAGGTAGGCTGTGGCGTTGCAACGATGCTCAATTGGTACCAAGGGGCCCAAAGAGTGCCAAGAAAATATTCCCCACACCATGACACCACCACCACCAGCTTGAACCGTTGATACAAGGCAGGATGGATCCATGCTTTCATGTTGTTGACGCCAAATTCTGACCCTACCATCCGAATGTCGCAGCAGAAATCGAGACTCATCAGACCAGGCAACGTTTTTCCAATCTTCTACTGTCCAATTTCGATGAGCTTGTGCAAATTGTAGCCTCAGTTTCCTGTTCTTAGCTGAAAGGAGTGGCACCCGGTGTGGTCTTCTGCTGCTGTAGCCCATCTGCCTCAAAGTTCGACGTACTGTACGTTCAGAGATGCTCTTCTGCCTACCTTGGTGGCAATTTGAGTCACTGTTGCCTTTCTATCAGCTCGAACCAGTCTGCCCATTCTCCTCTGACCTCTGGCATCAACAAGACATTTCCGCCCACAGAACTGCCGCTCACTGGATGTTTTTTCTTTTTCGGACCATTCTCTGTAAACCCTAGAGATGGTTGTGCGTGAAAATCCCAGTAGATCAGCAGTTTCTGAAATACTCAGACCAGCCCTTCTGGCACCAACAACCATGCCACGTTCAAAGGCACTCAAATCACCTTTCTTCCCCATACTGATGCTCGGTTTGAACTGCAGGAGATTGTCTTGACCATGTCTACATGCCTAAATGCACTGAGTTGCCGCCATGTGATTGGCTGATTAGAAATTAAGTGTTAACGAGCAGTTGGACAGGTGTACCTAATAAAGTGGCCGGTGAGTGTATTTTCAGTTGTTTCACACTTTTTTGTTAAGTATATAATTCCACATGTGTTAATTCATAGTTTTGATGCCTTCAGTGTGAATCTACAATATTCATAGTCATGAAAATACAGAAAACTCTTTGAATGAGAAGGTGTGTCCAAACTTTTGTTCTGTACTGTATATATATATATATATATATATATATATATATATATATATATACACACACTAAAATATTTACACCAAATACATTCCAAACATGACTTACATACTAAGTTTCCACTCAGCTGGATCACTAGTTGCCGTACTTCGCCATGTCATAGACAATATCCTTAATTGCTTCAGTACAGCTAATCCCTACAACAGCATCACATCCCATGAGATCGGCCCGGCCTGCCATCACTCACTAACAATTTAGGTATTTCCTACTTGTAAGTATACGTGTTCTTATAGAAAAGACAGTGCCGTCATCTGGGGATTCACAATGTATACTGAAATAATGAGAACCCCAGCAATGGACACATTTATCCTTTTATTTGATATGCCATGAAGTCTAATCTGTCATGCAGTGCAGGTTTAGAGTTTGCGCCTTCAAGTAATTTTTACATTACAAATATAAAAAAAAAATTTTTTTTTAAATTAAAAACAAAAAAAAAAAACACTTTTTTCACGACCGGTGAATTTTCAAAGTTGGCAACCTTAAACGGCAAATTACAGTTTCTACAGATCTTGAATGGCACATAAATCTTTCCATCTTCTCGCCCTGCATTTATCGGAAACATTTTCGATAAACCTTGTAAGAACTGACCAGCACATTACTTTGTATGGTCCACAGAATGCCGGTAGGTTTAGGAATTAGGCTACTTTCCCACTAGCGTTATGGAATTCCGGTATTGAGCTCCGTCATAGGGGCTCAATACCGGAAGAAAACGCTTCAGTTTTGTCCCCATTCATTGTCAATGGGGACAAAACTGAACTGAAGACAACTGAATGCTCCTGAAAGCATTCCGTTCAGTCTTCAGACCGGAGAGCAAACCGCAACATGTTGCGGTTTGCTCTCTGTACTAGTTATCCGCACCTAAACGGATCCGGAATGACCCCCAATGCAAGTCAATGGGGACGGATGCGTTTGGTGTGGACACACTTGTAAACGGATCCGTCCTCCATTGACTTTCAATAGAGGTTATTCCGGACCCGTTTAAAAGCTAATACAACCGGATCCGGAATTACGGATCCACAAGGTTGTATTACTCAGTACGGATCCGGCGGGTCCCTTCACCCGCCGGATCCGTACTAACACTAGTGTGAAAGTAGCCTTAGCTGGACACAGGTAATTCAATATACAAGGGAATGAGAGGGCAAACAACCTAATTTATCTAATGCTTCACACCTGGGCTGAGAATTTCATGCATGTTTAAAAAGTATACCATCAGGGGTAATGAACACAGAGAGTATGCAAAGTGACGACTAAAATGTCAACTATGTAATAGACAGTTGACAACCAGAACACAGATGTAGACAAAAAGGCAGCAAGCCTTAAAAAGGTTGTCTACTCCTTTACAACTGATCCTCAAGATAGGCCATCAATAGCAGATAGTCGGAGGTCCACCAACCTGTAGTAGCCATTGCCTTCATTTGCAGTTCATGGCCTATCTTGAGGATATTCTATTACTTGTAAAACAATCCCTTTAAGTCTGTGAGGGCACCTCACATCTGGACAATACAATTTTTCCCTATCTTTTAGGTCAAAAGTTCTGTGAATCATGTAAGGACCACGAGTAAACAGATATCAGATACGGTATAAATCTGGGCCAAAATTCTCAAATGTTTTGAACGTTGGATGCTGAATACTGTAGTTTCCTTTAACCTATTTCCGCGTAGATCTGACTTTACATTTGGGGTCATTGCCAGAAAACAAAAACATTGCCCAAGTTGCAGTTTCCTTGCAGACAGCAGCAGTTTTTCCTCAAGGATTTCCCTTATTTTACTGGACTTATTTCAGCCCTTATCTACACAAAGAATCTGTCACAGAGAAGCCAGTTGGATAACTCATTTATAATTAATGGAGGTCATTGAAACGGGGGATGCACAGATAGGTATTGTGTCTTAAAGAAAAAGCACCTTAGAAGGAAGGTTAATCTGGACCTATCAGGTTGATTGATCATAGTTTAGTGGAACTGAAGTTTCATTAGTATAGAAAACAGTTTCCTGACCTAGGAATAGGGTTTAAATACCACATTGCAATGGGTGAGTCTTCGTGTCAACACGTGGGAAACAAAGTCAAACAAGGATACCCATAAAACCACTTAAAGGGGTTGCCCAGTATTTAAAGGGGTTGTCCAAGTTATAACAACTTTAGCTAATCTTGCTGGCAACCTACCAAAGTTAACTTTAGTAATTTACACTTACTATTTACTTTGCCGTCTTTCAACGCGGCCGATGCGGGTCACGTGACCCCCGACGTCATCCACCCAGCTCCAGTGGTGACGTTTCGTGTACAGGCACCTCCCTGCTTGAGGGAGTGGCCAGGCTCTGTACACGAAACGTCAGAGCCTGGGTTCCCGCCTCCCCTCTGCTTCTGTCTGCCGGCAGGCTGCTGTAAGGGATCGCGTATGCGCGATCCTGACAGTCCCAGCAGCCCTGTTACAAAGATTATTGCAGCACAGTGTGCCCGGTGATCTATCTCCCCAAACAAGTAAATTCATCATTTGCATGGTTTTGCATGGGCATGGCTGCATGCTCACTGTTGCCAATGACTAGCTTCAGCTGCCTCAAGCAGTACATTACTGCTAAAGCCAGTGATTGGCTGGAGTAGTGCATGTGACCATGCCTATGCTGCAGCAGATGTAAACACCACGCAGGGACCAAAACATGGACATGTGGGAGGCAGCATGGAGGAACTGAGCGGCAGAAAGCAGGTAAATATGAATCTTCCGTTTATGGAGGCAGGCTGGAAGAACTTGCAAAAAAATAATTATTCATGGAGAACCCCTTTAAAGAAACTTGTGTGTTAAAGGAGAATTCCCATTTAAGACATGTACATATGGCATAACCACAGGATATGTCTGAGCTCTAGAATGAGGGACCCCTAAAAAGTAAATAAACCTAGAAGGCACTGGAATATTCCCTGAATTTTTTGGTGCAGATATGCGAAATTATATAGTATGAACATCTTCTTAGAAAGTAGTCTTGTTATGCTGGTGAAGACATAAAGAATGTCATAAAAAGAACATGAAACCTGCTATTCCCAATCAGCACGTGCCAAAGCAATATGACCATCAGCCCAACAGTACATACTTGCTAAGGCGACTGGTTCCCCTCTGGCGGATCCTTCCTCACCAAGATGCTTTATGGCTCACCTTTATTACTCTTGAGACTAGAGTCAAGTAGACAGAACCAGTGTGGTGGATCCACAAAATACAATAGCACTTTTTCCAGGAGTAAAACACCAATGGCCTATCCTCAGGATAGGTCATCAATATCTGATCAGCATGGTTCTAACTCTCAGCAGCCCCGACAGTTTGAAGAGGCCGCTGCGCTCTAGTGAGTGATGCAGCCTCCTCCTAGGCCAGTGACATCATATTAATCGGGTCACATGGCCTATGTGCAGTGGCCTCTTACTAAGCCATGACATCATGTTCATGGGGTCACATGCCTATGTGCAGTGGCATCTTAGTAAGCCATGACATCATGTTCATGGGGTCACATGCCTATGTGCAGTGGCATCTTAGTAAGCCATGACATCATGTTCATTGGGTCACATGGCCTATGTGCAGTCGCCTCCTACTAAGCAATGACATGTTCATGGGGTCACATAGTCTATGTGCAGTGACCTCTTACTAGGCCATGACGTCATGTTCATGGGGTCACATAGTCTATGTGCAGTGACCTCTTACTAGGTCATGACGTCATGTTCATGGGGTCACATGGCCTATGTGCAGTAGAATTCCACTGAATGGGCTTGGGCTGCAATACCAAGCACAGTCGCTATAGTGCTGTGCTCTGTATGACGTGACGAGGCCGCTTTGCTCGATGGACTCTTCAAACAGCTGGTCTCCAGGGGTGCTGGGAGTAGGACCCCCACCTGTCACATACTGATGTCCAATCCTGAGGATGGCAATCCCCTTTAATAGTGAACCATACCTTACCCTTATTTCTTCCTTATCCTTGCTTCTAGGGTCAGCTTGCTAGCCGTAATGCTCAAACCTATCCTCTCCCTCCATAAAACTACATTCATAAGTATTTTGAGAGGTTGAGAGATATAAAATAATTTTAATTCTTCTGAATTTTCAGTTTTCAGATTTTTAATGACAATAAAACAGAGTTTATAAACTGGATTCTTCAAGGTGATTCTTCACATTATAACATTCTTCCAGTCGTGATGTTTTAATGCTGTTCCCATAAGGAAAACATGCACAAACTTGTCAGACAGTGCACACATTAAATAAATCATTTTGGCAACTTTCCATAATTTCCTCTTGTAAGCAGACTGATTAGACAACTCTTGGCATGGCATTTTTAATCCTGGCTCATCTCTTGATGCAAAGTTGTCAAGGCTCCATTGTATTTTGGAGGAGTATATGGCAAATTTATCATATACTATGTCAGGGCTGGCCAACCTGCGGCTCTCCAGCTGTTCCAAAACTACAAGTCCCAGCATGCCCAGTCGGCCTACAGCTATCATCCTACAGCAGGGCATGGTGGGAGTTGTAGTTTTACAACAGCTGGAGAGCCTCAGGTTGGCCAGCCCTGTACTGTGTGTAGCCCTAAATTCCAAATACAGTAAAACCTCTCCAAAATGCCAACTCAGAGATGACTACTCCCTTATCCAGACCAGACTTCTGTGACATCAGCTCCTGCATACTGGCCATCTTCTTTGAGAAAGGGAAAACGCAGATGTGAAAGTAGCCTAACTCCCATAGAAGTGAAAGGAGCATTCTGTGAGTTGTAGTTTCGGAACAGCTGGAGTGCCAGAGGTTGCTGATCCCTGCTATATGAGTAGTAGGTACAAGTCTGCCCCATGCATATGATCACAATTTTGGTCTGCATCCGATCCCTCTTTTCTACGAATCAGATGTGGATCCGATCATTTCAATTGGGCTGGGAAAAAAATGCCTGCAAAAAATAGAACTTGCTCTATCCTTGTCCCTTTTTGCCTGAGGAGGTGGTGAGGGTAAGTTCAGTAAAAGAGTTCAAGAGGGGCCTGGATGTATTTCTGGAGGGTAATAATATTACAGGTTATAGTTACTAGAGATGGTTCGATTATCCAGGGAGTTATTCTGATTGCCTGATTGGAGTCGGGAAGGAATTTTTTTCCCCTAAAGTGCGGAAAACTAGCTTCTACCTCACGTTTTTTTTTTACTTTCCTCTGGATCAACTTGCAGGATAACAGGCCGAATTGGATGGACAGATGTCTTTTTTCAGCCTTATTAACTATGTTACTATGTTTTAACATCGGGCAGGACGTGTAGAACGGGAAATCGTGGAATGTGTCCCCTTTCATTAAAAAGCGACTAAAAAGTCATGTGTACTTTTGTTTTAAGCATCCCATACTGCAGTGAGACAAAAAGTCTTAAGTACCGCAAAATGTTAATATTGAAAACTACGACTCTTTACGCAAAAAACAAGCAGCTCTGTGGATGGAAAGAAAAAAATGGTTGGCCATTGGGGCCCAAAACAGGCTGGTCACTAAGGAGTTAAAGTACTGCTCTTTCCCGAATGTAATACACCTGCCAAGGATGTCCAGCCACAAATTAATGAGCACATAATACTTCTATTGAAATGCAGAATGGAAGCTGAAGAACATCCAGTCTTCACATGATCAAGGTCATTTATATGGGTCAGCAAATAAGTCCGGGCGGGTTGTAGAGGAGGAAGTGCGTTACAATGACATTGTTCTCACACAACAAACAGACCCCGTTACACATCAACTGAATAACGGCAGAAAAAAAGCTAATAAAATGTCACTAAAATATACAACATATAGCAAAGTGGTGTCACACTCCAACCTTTCCACGGGTAACTGCTGCCAGCATTGTGCCCTGCCAAAATGAGCGGGCCTGGGCATTGGCAACGATAATAAAAGAACATATTTATTACCGCGCTGCAAAACAAGGAGAGCGGCTGGACATGTTCCACGAGGCAGTTCTCTCTCTCCAGTACTGTAGAATAATAATCTATGGCCAGCAGTGTAACCACGGACATTACAGAGGCAGCAAAATAAAAGAAGGAGGTGGTAAACACATCACAATATAATAGAGCCGTGTGTGGAATCTGTGCTTCAGTGGATGGGGCACATTTACTATAGTGTTTGCTCCTGTTTTTAGTATTAAAAATGCTGTCTTATTTTTTTAGTCACGTTTACTACTGAAAATGTGCGTGTTTTGGAGGCTTTTGCGCCTCGTTCGCCTATTTTAATTTCTTAGAGTAATTCAGAAGTTTTCTAACTTTTGCAACTTTTTTTTGGAGGTGTGCCTTTTTTGCACCTGAATTTGTTTCAAAAACAGTCTCATTTCTACTCCACCCCAGGGCTTGCGTACTTGTCGTCGTCTGTTTTGAGTAGTGAACTGCAGTTTTTTAAAAAAAAAAATTTTTTGCATTAAAAGTCGCACTTTCTGGGAGACAAGCTACTCCTCCGCAAAGATGCAACTTTTTTCATGTGCAAATAAATTAGACCAGTCTAAGTGAATATGAACCTAACTGAAAAGCAACCACCAGAGGTCAGACTAATAGCAGTATGACGCATCTAATTCATCAACGGCTGTGTCACTGTTACTAAATTCTCGGCAACAGAACGACAACTGAATGAAATATGTCTGTCTAATTTTACGCCTAAAAACAGGCGAGCTTGATAAAGACATCAAGTAATAAGGACAGCAAGTAATGATATTTTATGAATAAAACTGATGTGCTGTGAAGTTTAATCTTCAAAATGGATGTTAACCTCCATCCTCCCATATGTGTACTGCTCAATGACTATTTCCATTCAAACTCTAACTTTTCTTCATGTTTATTTCAAGTGAAAATAAGTTTGTTTCCCACCATTTTCAAGATATTGGTTTGCGGTCAGTGAATGAGGACAGTGAACACTTGTCTATATTCAGAGACTGCAAAGTCCTGCTTTCACCTGAGAAGTGGCTACAATCCGCAGCAAGCAGCTTTTGTAGGGGCTTTGAGCCCCTGAATGGAAACAGTTGTGTTCTTATGCTTGATCTGACAGCAATGACGGGGCTTGTTCATATCAATGTTGTGTTTTTAGTATTTCTGCTTTTTTCTTATTTTTTTATGTTTTTCTGCTCCTCTGATAGAACAGAAGTACAGAAAGCACAACTCTGGTGTGAACAAGTCCTTATAGCCTAAAACCTTATAGAACTAAAACATTAAAGGGGTATTACAGTTATGTAACGCTATCCCCTATAACTATTAGATCTGTGGGGGTCCTACTGCTGGGACCCCACACCCAATGGAAGCCCCAAAAATGAATGGAGAGGCCAGTCAGGCATGCAAACTCCATTCATTTCGGGGGGCTCCATGGGGTATGGCGTTTACATTCTTGTGGCGTTCCCAGCGATAGGACGCCGACCGATCTAATAGTTATCCCCTACCCTGTTAACTTTACATAACCAGAATATCCATTTAAGGCCTATTGCACATAGATGAAAAACATGGTTATCTGCATTTTGTGCAGATGGCACATTGATCTATTCATCTATTCATTCGTGGTTGAGAATAGTCCTTTGTATTGATGGGAATGAGAAAAATGCAGAATGCACATGGAAGATATCAATATTTTGTGGATCCATTGTTTGTGGACTGTAGTACCGACACCGCTGCATGCATGAGGCTTTATAAAGGGAGTTTTTTTTTTTTTAATGATGAACTATCCTCTGGATAGGTCATCAGTATGTGATCGAGGCGGTCTGACCCCAGGGACCCTCAACTATCAGCTGTTTGAGAAGCGCTGCAGCCTTCTCACAGCTTCTTCTAGGCCAGTCACAACACGTTCATCTGTCACGTGGTCTAGGAGAAGCTCAGCCCCGTGGAAGTGAATGGGGCGGAACACGATACCAAGTACAACCGCTATACAATGTACGTCGCTCTGTTTGGTAAGCTGCGAGAAGGCTGAGGAACATACTACGTACAATACAAGTCACACGGCTGCTGGCATAACTCCTGAGGAACATACTACATACAATACAAGTCACGGCTGCTGGAATAACTCCTGAGGAACATACTACATACAATACAAGTCACGGCTGGCATAACTCCTGAGAAAAATACTACATACAATGCAAAATACAAGTCAAACGGCTGCTGGCAAACTCCTGAGGAACATACTACATACAATACAAGTCACATGGCTGCTGGAATACCTCCTGAGGAACATGCTACATACAAGTCACACGGCTGCTGGCATAACTCCTGAGGAACATACTACATACAAGTCACATGGCTGCTGGCATAACTCCTGAGGAACATACTACATACAAGTCACATGGCTGCTGGCATAACTCCTGAGGAACATACTACATACAATACCAGTCACACAGCTGCTGGCATAACTCCTGAGGAACATACTACATACAAGTCACACGGCTGCTGGCATAACTCCTGAGGAACATACTACATACAAGTCACAGCTGCTGGCATAACTCCTGAGGAACATACTACATACAAGTCACACGGCTGCTGGCATAACTCCTGAGGAGAATACTACATACATCACAGGCCATATCAAGGGTTTGCAAATACTAAAGGGGTATTGTCTACGGAACACTCTGCTTTTTACATCGTACTCCTGTTTTGTAGGACGAGCCACGTGGTGCATGGTTACAAATTAGACCATAGCAACTTTCCACCCGCTGGAGCTCCAGGAGTCCCAACAAAGGACCATTCATCTGTAACCAAGCTCTGATCTGTAACATGTAGAAGTGCAGGTTGTGCAGCCTCACCCTGCTATAAGTATGTGCCGGCTCCTGACACCTAGGGGTTTAGGTCTTATTCAAATGTCAGTGAATTATAGATGTGCACAGTGTTCTCCACGGACAGCACACATACCCACTGATTTTAATGTGTTTATTTACACATTACACTCTTTCACACTACCGTTTCTATTTTCCGGTATTGAGAATTGGCATAAGGTCTCAATACCGAAGAAAAACGCTTCTGTTTTGTCCCCATTGTCAGTGGGGATAAAACGGAACTGAACAGAATGGAGTGCTCCAAAATGCATTCCTTTCCGTTTGGTTGCGTTCCAATACCGAAGAGCAAACTGCAGCAAGTTGAGGTTTACTTTCCATCATGGGAAGCAGAGCATAACGTTTTCTCAGACAATAGAAAACGGATCCGTCCCTCATTGACTTTCAATGGAGTTCTTGACGGATCCACCTTGGGTATGTTAAAGATGATACAACCGGATCTGTTCATAACGGAAGCTTTTTTACTGATCCCTGCCTGCTTAACTGCTAGACTGGTGGTGGTTCAACTGCTGGGATCCTGCCAACCGCCAGAATAGGAGTCCCATGCCCCCCATTTCCCAATGCAGACATCAGCTGAATGGAGCCGGGCTTGGCATGAGTACTTCTGCACTATTCACAGTCAATGGTCATTTTCTACTGGGGTCTCACCAACTAGAACATGTTGATGCACTGACCTCACCAGTGGTTGACATCTGCAGCAAAATTAAAGGGGTTATCCAATACTAAATACCCCCCCCCATGTGCCGGGCCCCTCACGGTGATTCTCCCCGTGCCGCTCCTGGTCCCCGCACCACCACTGCTGCTTCTCCCTGTGCACGGATGAAAACATCCAGTGACCGGGGTGGGGGGTGGTTAGTGCTTGGAAGCAGCCAATAGCAGGCAGGGACGGGAACAAGCCTCCCTAGTATCGCTGGTGACGCTAGGGAGGCTCGTGCCATTGGCTGCTATCCCTCACCCCGTCACCGGATGTTTTCATCCATGTGCAGAGACAAGCAGCAGCGGCAGTACGGGGACCAGGAGCAGCGCAGGGAGCCATGTAAGTATAATCACTGTGAGGGGCCTGGCACATGGGGTGGGGGTGGGGTTATATAGTCTCAGATAACCCCTTTAAAAATAATGCTCCGTTTTTATTTCATTTATCTCTTGACTCCCCAACATTGACACAAGCACAAGATCAGTCTGCTAAATATGATCGACTGCTGGTGGTCGCATCTCAGGTAAGGGAAAGACCACACAGAGCAGTCTGGTCGAGGTTGCAATGTGGCAGCGCTGCGGCCGAGTACCACAAAGATGTACGGGCTGCAACGGACCCTAATGAAACTAATGAGGCCGCACACTTTGGTCAGTCTGCATTGTGCTCTGCGACTAAACCAGGGCTGTGGAGTCGGTAAGCCAAAGCCCCGACTCCGACTCCTCAATTTCCCCTCACCCCAACTCCGACTCCCGACTCAGACTCCTACTCCCTCATACATGGAGCATGTTTAAGTGATAACTTTAAACAAATTTGCATAAAATCAATAGTACAGATAAGTCATGACAAAAACAGTTTGTAATCTATCAGGCTTCTCTGGGTACAGCTCACTAAGGGCCTGATCAGAGGTGTAGCTAGAGGTTCAGCACATGGGGGGGCGAATCATACTTGAGTGGGCCCCCCATTTATTGGCTTCCCAAACGCACGTTTCCAACTTTACAGGCACATACTACTAATTGTGGTTATAATACTGTATTAGCAAGTTGACTATATAAACTGCTAGATCATCTATGTTGTTAAGTACAGTACAATAGACTTTCTACATACCCTACTCTAAATACTCTACCACATAATGCAGTAAAATATAGGATTAATAGGAGTAAAAAAGGTGACTCCTATGTTAAAGGAAACCTGTCCCCAGCTTTTACATCACTAAACTAACAGTCCCTTGCCCCCATCAGACCTCAGATCGGCTTAATGTGCCCCCATCAGACCTCAGATCAGCGTATTGTGCCCCCATTAGACCTCAGATCAGCAGAATATGCCCCCATCAGACCTCAGATCAGCAGAATGTGCCCCCATCAGACCTCAGATCAGCAGAATGTGCCCCCAGCAGACCTCAGATCAGCAGAATGTGCCCCCAGCAAACCTCAGATCAACTGAATGTGCCCCCATCAGACCTCAGATCAGCAGAATGTGCCCCCATCAGACCTCAGATCGGCTTAATCTGCCCCCATCAGACCTCAGATCGGTTTAATCTGCCCCCATCAGACCTCAGATCGGCTTAATCTGCCCCCATCAGACCTCAGATCAGCGTAATGTGCCCCCATCAGACCTCAGATCGGCTTAATGTGCCCCCATCAGACCTCAGATCGGCTTAATGTGCCCCCCATCAGACCTAAGATCAGCAGAATGTTCCCCCATCAGACCTCAGATCAGCAGAATGTTCCCCCATCAGACCTCAGATCAGCAGAATGTTCCCCCATCAGACCTCAGATCAGCAGAATGTGCCCCCATCAGACCTCAGATCGGCTTAATGTGCCCCCATCAGACTCCATAATGTAAGCGCTCACTTGTATTCGCCTGATTGTACTAAGGCCATCCCTGCTGGGCCCCCCCAGAGGTATTGGGCCCAGAGCATCGCCTCCCCTGCCCCCCCATCCCCCCAGTAGCTACGCCTCTGGGCCTGATGTATGAAAACTGTCTAGGTCTAAGACTTTTTTTGTTGCCCATAGCAACCAATCAGAGCTCCCCTTTCATTTCTCCAGAGCACTATATGAAATGAAAGGGAAGCTCTGATTGGTTGCTATGGGCAACAAAGAAACTTCTACACCTAGACAGTTTTCATACATAAAGCCCGAGGTGTTTTACATCAGCAGCAGATAGAAGCCATGAGAGCAGCTAACCTCTCCAAACATGAGCTCAGAGGAAACATAAAGCATCAGAGAGAACATGCACTGGACATAAAGGGCAGTACACAGTCATCTCAACTAAAAGCCGAAATCCTTAGATCAGGAATAGAACAGAGATTTATAGGACATTTCATCATTTTCACAAATTCTTATAAAAATATATTCAGCACTTATTGCACTGAACTAAATCTACTAATTCATTATATATTTTAGGAGTCGGTGCATTTTATACCGACTCCACCAAAATGGTGACCAACTCCGACTCCACGACTCAGACTCCACAGCCCTGGACTAAACAGTGCAGTCTCAGTAGTTTAATCATGGCCGTACAGTACCCAACTATACCAGGTGGTCATACCCTAAGGCCCACCTCAAGCTGCATTCACACATGCCATTTTTGATGCAGGTTTTTTATTACTGCAAAACCAGAAGTAAATTAGAAAAAATGGAAAAATGTAAATAAAGGAAAGGCTGATAATTGATTTTTTAAGTATGTGTTAGCTCAAAATACTGTATCAAAAAGTGCACCAAAACCAGCAAGAGTGAATCCAGCCTCAGGCTTAACACATCGCAGACGTAACTACGTGTGTTTACAAAGGGATCCACGGCAGAAATATGAGGCTTACACTCACATGGATCTGCTGCAATATATTACCGCTTCAGTCAACGGGACTAACTTGTGTGGGGCTAAACTGAGGCTTTTCCATACAGAATCTGCTGAACATGCTCATCCTGTTTTTGCAGGCCATTATTTTTCCTGTGCCAAATTTTCCATTGCACGAGAATGGGGTATAAAATGCCACACTCAATTGCACTGGATACAGAGGATAGCGGATAGCGGATCTGTCGAGAACTTAGGCGTGGAAGCCGGCCGTGTGAATGAGCCCTAAGGCTCATCATGTGTTGTCTCCTACAGAGTAATAGAGGGCTCTTGGTGCAGCCAGTTGCCTTACAGCCAGACAGGTCTTGTCACAAGAACATGGGGGAGAGCAGAATGGCCGATCTATATACAGAATTATTTCTCATACGTTGTTGCAATATAGGATAGAATTAAACAAGAAGGGATTATTCACAATTTTTGTGTATATACTACATTTAGCCTCTCTTCATAATGTAAATGACACATTGGAAGTTCATCTGAGGTCTAGTACCCGCACATTATTGCTACAAAATAAGTACACAGAGTTACTTATCTTTTTATTTCATCATACATTATGTTTGCCTTTGTATGGCCTAAAGTACATTTCCAGTAATGTGTACTAACAGCCTTCTGGAGTGTGTCATAGGGTCTACAGTAGAACCGCTGTGCTCATTAAAGTAAATATCCTGTTTGTATATTTTTTCTTATTCTAGTGTACATGAACTGCGCATACAATGTGAGGCTACTTTCACACTAGCATTTCTTTTTTCTGGTATTGAGATCCGTCATAGGGCCTCAATACCAGTAAAAAAAGCTTCAGTATTATCCCCATTCATTGTCAATGGGGACAAAACGTTACAGAACAGAATGCTCCAAAATGTGTTCTAATACCGCAGAGCAAACCACAGCATGCTGCGGTTTTCTTTCCGTCATGGGATGTGGAGCAAGACGTTTTCTCTGACTTAATCTGACACAATAGAAAATGGATTCGTCCCCCATTGACTTTCAATGGAGTTAAAGGGGTTGTCCGAGTTATTTTTTTGTCCTTTGTATGTTTCTAACTAGTCAAATACAACAGCTTTTCCATACACTTTCTGCTTCTAAAGCTGCTGATTTCTCAGGTTTCAATGAGGGTCACATGACCTGTGATGTCAGCTTGTCTCCCTGCTAATCTTATATTCATGCACAGAGCCTGTACACGAGACGTCACTGTTCTGGTCACGCCCCCTGCTTTGCCGGGGCTGCTATCTGCTCTCCCTGGATTCCTTCAGATAAAACATTAGCCCCTTCAGCCAGAACACACTAAAGGCTTTACAACAGCAGCTGATGATGTAAAGAGACACAGGATCTGCTCTCCTCACCCTACAGACACAGAGCTGACTGGAGCTGATCTGGAGGAGATGCAAAGTATTGTATTGTACAAGAACAGGTAGGGGGAAGACCCTGTGTGTATCAGCAGTGTCATTGTACAGCTGGGACTTGTAGTCCTACAGATACAACATGCTGCAGACATTCCAGCAGACAGGTCACTCAGGCAAGCTCTTGTATTCACTGCCTTTGCAGAGCAGGAAGGGGGAGGGGCAGAGATTGTTATTACTGCAGGTAAACAAAGGCCAGAAGAGAACCAGGGAAATGTGGAAATATAGATTTTTTTTTGCCTAAAACTTGCTTAACTTAGTTATATATTGCTGCCCATCAGATTTACAGTACTATACATTTTTTTTCATAACTCGGACAACCCCTTTAATGACTGATCTGTCTTGGCTATGTTAAAGATAATACAATCGGATTTGTTCATAATGGATGCAGATGGTTGTATTATCAGTAACGGAAGCGCTTTTGTTGAGCCCTGCCGGATCCAGCAACAACACTAGTGTGAAAGTAGTCTAATTTACATTGGCCAGAGAGAGAGCCACAGGACACAAGGCAGTGATGTAAATGTGTACGGCACATACATTTCTATTTCTGGTATCTTATGTACTATCACATTGTAGAAGCAGTCCTACTGATGATGAGCATACAGTGGAGTGTCTAGAGTAGCAGATCAGACAATTTGCATTTTATTAACCACTTCCAGACCAGGCAATTTACCCCCTTCCTGACCAAGCCTAATTGTGCAAATCTGACATGTGTCAAATTATGTGTTAATAACTTTGGAATGCTTTTACTTATCCAAACCATTCTAAGATGGTAAATTTGAGTCAATGGGGAAGATTTATCATATTGATGTAAAGTGGAATTAACTTAGTTACCCATAGCAAACAATCAGATTTCACCTTTTATTATTCAAAGCTCCTGTGCAAAATGAAAGGTGGAATCTGATTGGTTGCTATGTATAACAAAAGATCTGTGTGTGTAATCGGCCATCTGACCAATGATTGGTCAGAAAATCTGTCAGATAATCTGTTGGTGTAATACAGGCCTTAAATAAGTGCTTATGACCTCCTAGTAGTTTGGAGATAAGGTTTATTAGATAATGCACAACGTGAAAGTACCAGTCACACAGTTACAAAAACAGTTAACCCTTTGTGAAAGAACGGCCCAAATTTAAAAAAATAAAAAAAATAAGATTTTTAGCCCAAAATGAGTCAAATGCAATCATAAAAAAAAATGTCCGCGAATGTGTACGTAGCATTTAAGTTGCAACTTTTTAATGCCACAATAGTGGCGTAAACACATTGATAAATGACCCTCATAAATTTACTCAAGTTTAGGAAGGGAAGATTTGTCTCACCATGACTGATTTGTGGCTGGCATGGAATACAGATGACACACGGAGGGCAACAAAAGAAAAATGCCACTTGCTGAAGTGAGACAAACCCTTTAATCACATTGTGGCTGGCATACGACAACTCATCTAAAATCGTAAATTGATCAGAGAACTTTCTTCTTCATCAACGTTCAAAGTCACTTTGGAATTTCAAGACTAGCAATATAATGGCATTATTGGACACATATGACAATTATCTGTAACATTGCCTTCAAGGTGACCAAAAACGTTCTGTTACTTCTTACTATCACTTCCACAGCCTGGAATGCTTAGATTAAATACTGTGACGTTTGATGTCCCTGCCCTGAGTACATACAGTATAGGGCACGTGCACCTGAACTGGGAAAATGTCCTTCAAGATCTATGATAAATTATGTTACTAAGTAGGGATCCCAAACCAGAGGACTTTAGACTAAACCAGTGGTGGCGAGCCCATGGCACAGATGCCAAAGGCGGCACCCACGCCCTGGAAAAAGTCCATGGTGTACCAATATGCCTTAGACTTCTCCTGCCATTCATCAGCGCAGGGTGCACTATGAACAGCACAGGCAGCGCACTGAATGTAGGCAGGATATTATAGCTAAATGATAAAGTATACATGGAAGATATAATATATTGGACTGTAGTATTCAGGGTAAATTGCCACGTTGGCACTTTGCAACAAATAAGTGGGTTTTGGGTTGCAGTTTGGGTGCTTGGCCTCTAAAAGGTTCACCATCACTGGACTAAACAACAGGGTACAAGAAGCAGCTATATGCCCCCAGTGTCTGAGATGGTACAACCCCTTTAAGCCTTTCACTTCCCTAGACCAGTAAGCATATTGACATTAACCATTTCACAGCCCTAGCCCACCAGGGATGCTGTCAATAACCGTCAGTGCAATACACTTATGTGTTCCTTAAAGGAAAGCTGTCACCAGGATACTCGCTATTGAAGTAAAGCCATGGCCTAACAGCACTTAGTACCTTATTTCCAGATTTGCCTTTGTTTCAGCAATAGATGTTTTCTATCTTCTGAAAATCCAGTTTATTTGGTATGCAAATGAGCCAGTAAGGTGCCCAGAGGGGCATCACTCTTGCAGGAAGGAGCCCAGGTACGCCTCCCACCACAGTGTGTCCACTCACGCCTCCTACATCACATTCAAGCCATAACTCCGCCTCCTTTTCCCTGCTCCCAGCATGAGGGTGGGTGTCACGAGTGGTCTTGCGTCTGGAATCAGACGTTCTGCGCGGCTTTCTAAGTGACAGGTTTGACAGGCTATTCCCTGTGGTTTGGGTGCTGTTCTCCACACCCCTTTCCCTCAGCTGTTGCCGCTGGGCAATTAGCTGTCTCCTACTTACCTCTTCCTCTCCCAGTATCCCTTGCGGTTTATATCTGCTACATACCTGTTGAGAGTGGTGTGGATCTCGGCTGAGATCCTGTTGCTGAGTTCTACTTAAAGTTAAGTGTTTTCCCTTCCTTTGGTTATTCCTGTTTGAGTCTCCTGTTCCTCCTTACGCTTGGAGGAACAGGTTACTCTCTTGTGTCATTAGACTGCAGGGTGTTCTAGGGTTTACTCAGATTAGGTTCCTGTGTATGAGCTTTCCTACCACCCGGGTTAGTTCATACTGGTAGCCAGCTAGGGCCTAGTCTTAGGGTCCCCTGCAGGAGGTGACCAGTTCCCTGGTTTTGTCTGTTCCCATCCCTCATACGCTCGGTGTGGCTTTTCCCCCCACACCCGAGCGTGACATTATAAACCGCCACTAACAAAAATTTATGTCATTTTTGTGCTGACATGGATGCTATTGCTACACTGGCAGAACGGCTGCAGGGACTCAGCTTGGAGGTGGCTGACATCCGCAACCAGATTCAGAGACCACAGGCTGGTGGTTCTGGGGGTGCTGAGTGTCAGGCCTGTTTGGAGCCTAAGGTCCCCCTCCCGGATAGATTTTCTGGGGAATGTGATAATTTTGTTCTATTTAGGGAGGCGTGCAAATTGTATTTCAGACTGCGTCCACATTCTTCTGGTAATGAGGAACAGAAGGTTAGTGTGGTCATCTCGCTGCTTAAAGGGGATGCGCAGTCATGGGCCTTTTCTCTACCGGCTGGATCGCTGTCTCTCCGGTCGGTAGATGAATTTTTCAAGACCCTAGGGATTATCTATGATGACCCGGATCGTATCTCCCTGGCGGAGACCCAGATACGTAACCTTTGTCAGGGTGAGCGGCCGGTTGAGACTTATTGCTCTGAGTTTCGGAGGTGGGCGACCAATACTGAATGGAACGATCCGGCTTTACGTAGCCAATTCTGTCAAGGTTTGTCTGAAAGGCTGAAGGACGCTTTGGCCTTTCAGGAAACCCCTGTGTCTTTGGAAGCCGCTATGTCTCTTGCTGTACGCATGGATAGGCGCCTGAGAGAGCGATCTAGGGGCCCCCGCTCTCAGGACGTACTATCACATAGTGTACCAGCTTCCTATGATACTTTGGGTGAATATTCCCCTAGGTTGATGTCTGGGGATGAACCTATGCAATTAGGGGGAGCCACTCCTGTAGCCACCCGCAATCATCTTGGTAATAAAAAGGGTGTGTGTTTTTTCTGTGGTCAGAAAGGACACTTTATCAATGTATGTCCATGCTTCCTATCTCTAAAGGAGAGAAAAGAAAAGGGGGCGTTGAATTCTCATCTCACTCTTGGTGGAGTGGGTAGGGAGACTGAAAATGTGCATTTGTCTTCATCCTGCAGTACCCGTTTTCTCCTGACTGCCGAGGTGGCGCTAGAATCAAAGGTTGTGAAAATTGAGGTGTTTATTGACAGCGGGGCAGGGGTGAACTTGATTGATGCTCAGTTTGTCCGTATGCATGGATTGTCACCAAGTTCTTTGGATAAGAGGATTTCTGTGTTTGCCATTGATTCTGCACCTCTCTCTCAGAAGTGTTTGTCTCAGATGGTGCATGATATCAAATTAAGAGTGGGTGAATTTCATCAGGAGCTTATTTCATGTTTTGTGTTGGAAGGTCTTCCTGCTCCTGTGGTTCTGGGTTTACCGTGGTTAAGCAAACATAATCCGTCCATTGACTGGCATACTAGACAAATTGTGGATTGGGGCGATTATTGTGTTGACAATTGCCTTAATACATCTTTTTCTGCTTTAACCACTAAGACTCTTCCTTCTTTTATATCGGATTTCTCTGATGTATTTTCTGAAGGTGGATGTCAGGATTTACCCCCTCACCGGGAATACGATTGTCCTATCAATCTTATCCCTGGAACAAGATTGCCTAAATCTAGGCTGTATAACCTTTCTGGACCTGAGAGAACGGCCATGAAGGAATATATTGCTGAGAGTTTGGCCAAAGGACATATTAGGCCTTCCAAATCTCCTGTGGCAGCAGGGTTCTTTTTTGTTAAAAAAAAGGACGGATCCCTTAGGCCATGTCTGGATTTCCGTGAACTCAATAGGATTACTGTCCGTGATCCGTACCCCCTTCCTTTGATTCCTGACTTGTTTAACCAGATTGTGGATGCCAAGGTGTTCTCCAAGTTGGACTTAAGGGGGGCATATAATCTGGTCAGAATCAAGGAAGGGGATGAATGGAAGACGGCCTTTAACACTCCTGAGGGCCACTTTGAGAACCTGGTCATGCCTTTTGGGTTGACCAATGCTCCTGCTGTCTTCCAGCATTTTGTTAATGACATTTTTCATCATCTTGTGGGGAGGTTTGTAGTCGTGTATTTGGATGACATACTAATCTATTCTCCAGATATTGTGACACATCAGGATCACGTGAGGCAGGTGTTGCAAATCTTAAGAGATAACAAGTTGTATGCAAAATTAGAGAAATGTGCTTTTGCTGTACATGAGGTGCAATTCTTAGGATACCTGCTTTCATCTTCAGGTTTTCGTATGGATCCAGAGAAGGTCTGTGCTGTTCTGAACTGGGACCGACCTGAAAATCTGAAGGCTCTTATGCGATTTTTGGGGTTCACCAACTATTACCGAAAATTTATTAAGAACTATTCGACTATAGTTAAACCCTTAACTGACATGACTAAGAAAGGGACGGATGTCTCTGTGTGGTCTGATGCAGCATTGCAAGCCTTCTCTGCTGTAAAGGAGTGCTTTTCCTCTGCCCCTATATTGGTGCAGCCAGATGTGTCACAACCTTTCATTGTGGAGGTTGACGCATCCGATGTGGGGGTAGGAGCTGTGTTATCACAAGGCCCGTCACCTGGTAAATGGCGCCCATGTGCTTTTTTTTCGAAGAAACTCTCTGTGGCGGAGAGAAATTATGATGTGGGTAACCGAGAGTTACTGGCCATTAAGTTGGCTTTTGAGGAATGGCGTCATTGGTTGGAAGGGGCGAATCATCCAATCACGGTATTCACTGATCACAAAAATCTGGCTTACCTGGAGTCGGCTAGACGACTTAATCCGAGGCAGGCCAGATGGTCTTTGTTCTTCACCAGATTCAATTTCATTGTCACATACCGTCCTGGGGTTAAGAATGTGAAGGCGGATGCCTTGTCACGTAGTTTTCCCGGGGTGGTGATTTTGAAGATCCTAGCCCTATACTGTCTGAAGGAGTGGTGATATCCGCTCTTTACCCTGATCTTGAGGCTAAAGTGCTTGAGGCCCAGGGAGATGCGCCGGAGTCTTGCCCTCCCGGGAAGTTGTTTGTTCCTTCTGATTTGCGTTATAAGGTTTTTGAGGAGCATCATTCTTCGGTGCTTGCGGGACACCCTGGGAGTAAATCCACTGTCGACCTCATCTCTCGTAGATTCTGGTGGCCAGGTCTGCGTAAGTGTGTTGAGGAATATGTGTCAGCCTGTAGTGTCTGCGCACGCTCTAAGGTGACACATACTCGTCCTTCTGGACCCCTACTTCCATTACCCATCCCGTCCAGACCATGGACTCACCTATCCATGGACTTCATCACTGATCTGCCTGAGTCGTCTGGTAAGACAGTTATTCTGGTGGTTGTAGATCGTTTTAGTAAAATGGCGCACTTTATTGCATTACCCGGACTCCCCAATGCTAAAACTCTTGCTCAAGTGTTTGTTGACAATATTGTGAAACTTCATGGCATTCCCACTGACGTTGTCTCTGATCGTGGGACTCAGTTTGTGTCCAGATTCTGGAGGGCGTTCTGTACTCGGCTCGGGGTACAACTGTCTTTCTCTTCTGCCTTTCATCCCCAGACGAATGGACAGACTGAGCGTACCAATCAGAATCTGGAGACTTATTTGAGATGCTTTGTCTCTGAGAACCAGGAGGAGTGGTCCTCGTTTTTGTCTCTGGCTGAGTTTGCCATAAATAATCGCAGACAGGACTCCACTGGTAAGTCACCATTTTTTGGTGCATATGGCTTTCACCCGCAGTTTGGCACATTTTGTGGTTCTGATACTTCTGGTATTCCTGAGGAAGAACGTTTTTCGTCATCATTGTCTTCCATATGGCGAAAAATTCAAAGTAACTTGATAAATATGGGTAACAAGTACAAACGTGTGGCTGACAGGAGACGCATGAATGGTCCGGACCTAAATGTGGGTGATTCTGTGTGGCTGTCTACTAGGAACATTAAGTTGAAAGTTCCTTCGTGGAAGTTGGGTCCAAGATTTATTGGCCCATATAAAATCACGGCCATTATTAATCCTGTAGCATTTCGTCTTGAACTTCCGCAGGCCCTGAAAATCCATAATGTGTTTCACAGATGTTGGTTGAAGAGGTATGTTGAACCTCTGGAGCCATCTCCCTTGCCACCCGCGCCTGTCTTGGTGGATGGTAATTTGGAATTTCAGATTGTCAAGATCATTGATTCTCGAGTTCTTCGTGGGACCCTTCAATATCTGGTTCATTGGAAGGGTTATGGTCCTGAGGAGAGGTCATGGGTACCGGCATCTGACGTGAATGCCAGTCGTTTGGTAAAAGCCTTTCACAGATGTCACCCTGATAAAGTTGGTCCTGGGTGCCCGGAGGTCACCCGTAAAAGGGGGGGTAATGTCACGAGTGGTCTTGCGTCTGGAATCAGACGTTCTGCGCGGCTTTCTAAGTGACAGGTTTGACAGGCTATTCCCTGTGGTTTGGGTGCTGTTCTCCACACCCCTTTCCCTCAGCTGTTGCCGCTGGGCAATTAGCTGTCTCCTACTTACCTCTTCCTCTCCCAGTATCCCTTGCGGTTTATATCTGCTACATACCTGTTGAGAGTGGTGTGGATCTCGGCTGAGATCCTGTTGCTGAGTTCTACTTAAAGTTAAGTGTTTTCCCTTCCTTTGGTTATTCCTGTTTGAGTCTCCTGTTCCTCCTTACGCTTGGAGGAACAGGTTACTCTCTTGTGTCATTAGACTGCAGGGTGTTCTAGGGTTTACTCAGATTAGGTTCCTGTGTATGAGCTTTCCTACCACCCGGGTTAGTTCATACTGGTAGCCAGCTAGGGCCTAGTCTTAGGGTCCCCTGCAGGAGGTGACCAGTTCCCTGGTTTTGTCTGTTCCCATCCCTCATACGCTCGGTGTGGCTTTTCCCCCCACACCCGAGCGTGACAGTGGGCTTGGATACTAGCAGGAGGTGTGCCTGGACTCCTGTCTGCAGGAGTAACTACTGTGCTGGGGCACTATGGGGGCATGTATGTGTGGCGTGTATAGACAGACACTAGGCAAAGTTAGAGGAATTGTGTATACCACTAGCCCTGATAAATGTATTGGATCATAACACTTATCAAATAGACACTTGCATTAAACGGATCCATCAGGCTGTTCTTGCAGAGAACAGCCAGTCGGAGTTCACTGGATCCGGCCTAGCCGTATACTGCCATTCACCACCGGACCCCATTGATTATACTGGGATTTCTGGTGAAATGGCAGTTTTTACTATTGACCCCTGCATATATTGTAGAGTACTTTCCTGGAAGACCGCAGCACTGCTGCACAAAGCTGTCACTTTATTACGTTGGTTTCTGCATTTTCTACTCCCTGCACAAATAAAAAAGACAAGCAAATGAAAAATGCCTGTCAGCTCCGGCAAAGCAGGAGTCATGTACTACTTACTGTATAAACAAGTTTGTCCAGAGCAGGTTTGACAAAAAGCAGACAAAAGGTTCATCAAGTTCTGTCTTTCTTCATTTACCTGCTAGGTGAGCCAGAAAAAAAAGCAGTCAGCAGATAGTACTGATCACTATTGTGCAAGAACCACAAACAGCAACGGGTTGAACTTTCAAAGTTCCTTTGAAAGATCTTTTTTTAACTTAAAAAGTAAAAAACATAAATGGTCACTATAGTTATAACAAATTCTGCATAATTCAACGGTACAAGAGAATATAAGAAACTTTGTAATATATCTTAGAGGAAAATGCCTTTCTGCAATTATCAGCCACTGAATATTCACTCTTAGATCACTGCTAAATATGGTCTGAGAGTGGAGATAGGTTATCAGTCTAAGGCTACATTCACACGACCGTTGTGTTTTGCGGATCCGCATATTGCGGATCCATAAAACACTGATACCGGCCCATGTGCGTTCCACAATTTGTGGACCACATATGCCACGGTTATCATAGAAATGCCTATTCTTGTCCGCACTTGCGGACAAGAAAATGACATGTTCTATTTTTTTGCGGGGCCGCAGCACAGAGCGACAGATGCGGACAGCACATGGTATGCTGTCCGCATCTTTTGTGGACCTAGGAAAATAATGGGTCCGGATCTAAGCCGCAAAATATGCGACTCGGAGCCCGCAAAAAGCACTTCGTGTGAATGTAGCCTAAGGAAAGTGGAAGTGGGAGCAGTAGGGAGTAGCTGCTGGAGGGTGGCAGAGGCATACACACACAGATGGTGCTGCAGAATCTATTAGGTTTTCTATCTCACCCTAAATCTGGATTAATAGCTACACTGCTCAGCACTTCTGTATAATGTCATCCATGCTGCTGCTGTGACTGTGCGCCACAGAGAGATAGGGGGGCAGGAAGTTCTCTACTCTGTGTGAGCAGTGTATGGAGACATCATAGCAGCTAGACTCGCCACTAGCTCAGGGAAAAGTGACAGAAATTGAGTCTACAGAGGGGAAACTAGTGAAAAATGACAGATATAAGTCATATAATGCCATATAACTTATGTACAAAGAGCCCAATTCTGATGTCACCTGAATGAACAGGTATGCTGTAAGTAGCAGCCACGACATATAGAAAGGTGACATTATAATTCACAGCCCTCTCTTTCACTGTTGGAGTGATTTTCAGCTTGCACTATGGGGCTGCGTGCCCCAAACATTGACATAAAGCCTATATGCTAAATATTGTTCAATATATATCTAGTTGTGTGTAATACAGTAGTGTGCACGAGCCCGGAGGCTGTTTACAATATGGAGTTGTTTTTCTACTGTCTTTTTGACTTCTGTTGTATTTTAATGGGAAAAACACAAGTAAAAAATCCACTTACAGCGCTATTGCTTCAGAAAGCATAGCATGGACAGTGCCTATTCAGTGGTGTTACCAGCGATACCCACGGCTTCACTCTATTAGGGCTCATTCAAACGGCCGTATGCTGTCCGCAAAAATGTGGATCCATTTTTTTTTGGATTAGATGCAGACCCATTCGCTTCTATGGGGCCTTTTTCTTCCATTCCATGGCTCCACAAAACAAATGAAACATGTCCTATACTTGTCAGTGAAAATCAGGACATGGCCCCATTAAAGTGTATGGGTCAGCAAAAAACCGGAACGCAATCTATTTTTTTGCGGACAGCATACAGCCATCTGAATGAGTCCTTAGACTGTGCTGATGTCTATTAAAGGAGTCATCCTGTGACTAATGTAAAAAAAATGAAAATCAGACATCATATAGTACATCTCTTTATAACAAAGCTAGAACCAGCCCTGTACCTCATATGGATCCAGAGATCTCCCATTCATTACTCTGCTAGATTTATATCAAGCTGGCAGCTCAAAGGGAATATCTTTTCTGCTGCAGCTAAGGGGGTGTGTCTCATCTCTACCTATCACAGCTCAGGAGGCAGATGAAGGATGAAACTGAGCATGTGCGGCCTTCTCAGTGAGCAGGTCAAAGAAATAGAAAAAAAAACAAACAGCAGGTGGCGCTATACAGATACATTTTATTGAATAACTCAGTGGCTGTGATACATTTTTAATTACACGCAATTACAAAAGTATTCAGATCCAGGTGCTGGTTTGAAAACTGTAGAATATTTTTCGTGGGATAACCCCTTTAATGGTCTTAGACTACCACTGCTGACACCGATGGGAAGCAGCAGCATGTCTCAGCCACTTCCATTACCACTGGGATCACTGTCTTCTGTTTACACTAAAGGAAAGACAGACAAGCCCTAGAACCAATCTTTTAAGAGACCAGTGGAAAGGGACAGGGGACCTTAAAGGGGTTGTGTCACTTCAGTAATTTGCATTTATCATGTAGAGAAAGTCAATACAAAGCACTTACTAATGTATTGTGATTATCCATATTCTTCCTCTGCTGGCTGGATTCATTTTTCGATTACATTATACACTGCTCGTTTCCATGGTTACGACCACTCTGCAATCCATCAGTGGTGGTCATGCTTGCACACTATAGGAAAACGCGTCAGCCTCTCTGGTGGCCAGGACCATGGGAGCGCACATAGGCCAGTGCCTTTTCCTATACTGTGCAAGCACGACCACCACTGCTGGATTACAGGGTGGTCTGTAACCATGGAAACAAGCAGTGTATACTGTGATAGAAAAATTAATGAATCCAGCAAAGGAAGCAATATGTACAATCACAATACATTAGTAAGTGCCTTGTATTAACTTTCTCTACATGATAAATGCCACTTACTAAGGTGACACAACCCCTTTAACAAAAGCGGTTATAAGATAATTACAGATCTTTTGACAACCATTGACAGACTACCTCAGGTATATATGCCTAGCTCTAATAAACTAGCAAATAAAAAAATATGACAGTTACACTTTAAATCTATATATTATTTAATTATTTACTATCATAGGAATTTAGGAAGGTTTACAAATTTTATTATATAATTCATCAATCCAAGACAAAAATATATAGCTTGCAGTGCTGTGGAGCCAGAGTTGGAGTGGTGAAAAAACAGGAATTGGCAATTTGGCTTATATACTCCGCAGACCTGCTCAGAATGAGGGCAGTGCTGCCTGGTGAGCACAGGGCATGTAGAGTACAGTGCCCTTAAGGCCCTTTCACATGTGCCAACCTGGCAGGCAATTATCAGGAACACATCACTCAATTGCCTGCTCATGAAAGAAGGTGAAAGCTGTATTTACATGCAGCAATTACCGCCGCAGTATGAGGATGAGCGATCATGAATTAGGGCAGTAGATATTTTTAAATAAAAAAAAACTTAATAACAAGCGATCAAAAAGCATAATTTACTGCAAAATGATACCAATGAAAACTACAAGTCATATGTATTTGGTATTGCTGTAATCGTACTGACCCAGAGTATAACGATATCGTTATTTATACCGAAAAATTAACACTGTAAAATTTATAATATAAAAACTCAGTGGCAGTATTGCTGTTTTTCCCCATCTCCCTCCCAGAAAGAATAAATAAAAGTTCATCAAAAAGTTATATCATTAGAAAACTACAACGTGTCCTGCAAAAAACAAGCCCTCATACAGCTACATAGACATAGAAATAAAAAAGTTATAGCTCTTGGAAGGTGATGACGAAAAAAAAAAACGCTTGGTCAGTAAGGCCAAAAACAGGCTGGTCACAAGGGGTAAAGTCATTTGCACTTTCCGTTGATCTGCCATCATAAAAACCTGCCTATAACTACAGGGTTATCATGATCTACTCCTGGAATTTCATTATCCATAAGTGTGAGGATGATCAGATGTGATCCAGTAAGATCATCAGGGAAGGAGCGCGGAGACCACATTCCCAGAAAAATCAGTGCCTACTTTCACAGTTGGCAGACTACAGACTGCCACATGTGGTGCTCCACATTCTGCTTACCCCACAGTAGTAGACCAGAAGGATATTTTCTAACATGATTAGAATTAATAAGTGTAGAAATGAATTGGATATTTAAAGACAGGATTCTCATTATACAGACTACAGTTCTCCGAAGCAGCACTAAATCCTATTACTACCCCTAACAACATTTGTACAATACTTGGCAGGACTGAAGCTGTTTGGGAAAGAATATGCCAGACCTTCTTGGTATCTTATCTGCCAGAAAGAAGAAAATGTTTAGACTGTCAATATTAATTGCACAAGAGTTACACCCAAAACGAAATGGAAGGTGGATTAACTCCTTCTTCCCTGCCACTGTCAGTATAGCTGGCTCTACAGTCTTAGCGCTCATGCACACGAGCGGGTGTGCCCTGTGCTGCAGGCCAAATATAGCGGGTCCGCACTGACTTCAATGGGTGTTCAATCCGCAAGATACGGAGCGGAGGTGCTGATCGGAAGCAATAAGAAGCGCTGCCATGGGATGTCGGTCTGTGACCCCGCACCACAAAAAAATAGAATATGTCCTATTTTTTTCCGGTGCGGAATGTATCTTGCAGATTCGCAGACCTATTTAAGAGAATGGGTCCGCATTCGCAAAAGACATGCACTCAGTTGGTACCCGTGCATTGCACTCCACAGCACACACACATGCTTGTGTACATGAGTCCTATAAAAGAGACTCTGTTTTGTATTAGATGTATTAGACCTGCAGATTCTGCAGGCAACTGTCGGGAGAGAAGTGTTCATTCCCAGCAATCGCCTGCTCATCAGTGAAGGAGAACTCTGCTATTATATGCTATAATCTCCTCCACAGTATGGGGAGGAGCAACCGCTAATGCCATCACTTGTCCCCATACAGAATCACTGTTTGACAGCAGCAGGGCCTGATGAACAAGCGTTGGCTCATCCATTGGGTAATTGGCGGCAGTATCACACTGCCAGATCCTCGCTTATTAGCGTTAAGACGAACACTCGTTAGTGATGACCTGTTGACTATCTGCCTTTACACATAATGGGGAGACGTATCCGATAAGAAGTCTCCTTTGTACTTCAAGACTATAACTGTACAAATCAGAGAAGTCACAGGCCGTTCATTTATTTCCTTTGACATAACCAGGTGAAAACTAACATGGCCACCATTACAGATGCTAAACGACTTGTCGTCAAGCTTTCCAAAACTCCAGAATGACGGTCTGGACATCCCCTGTTTTTTTAGCGGTCACTGCATTCTAATGGAAAGGGGGGATGGGGCGCTAAGTTGTCCCTATAATGTCAGACAGGCCCTTCCTCCACAGATCATACAGTAACTGGTGGTCTTCAGCAAGGGGCCAGCACTATTAACCCCCAAAAGTCTTAAAAAGGCATTTGAAAATGGACAGTTAAAGGTGGCATAGTTTACTAAGCTTTTCCGTACAGTTAAAAATTGTATACTAGCCCTAAGTGCCAAAAATATAATGCACCTAGATAGAAATGCCAATGTCATGGCCGGGCTTCCAACTGGCATTTTTCAGCAGGATAATGCTTGCCAACACAAAAAAGTCCCCATACAGAATAATTTCTTGGCGACAGCAAAAGGCTGTTTAGACGGCACAATCTGCTGCCGGCATACGCATATTTAGGTGACCACATGAACAATCCTGTTACCTGATCAACAAGCAAAACGCAGCTCCTTTAAACAGGCAGATTATCGCTAACAATCGTTCCTATGAACACTCATTAGCGAGAATCTCTCCGAATATCGGACGGTGTAAATGTGGGGTTAGGCCATGTATCCATCTACTGACAGCTGTTTCAGGGTGCTTGCCCCGCATCAGTACAGAGAAGGGCTGGCTGAGGTGTCATGGACAAAGCATAGGGGACCTACTGGCTCAAGAGAGTAGCAATGCTCCATGGGAAAATAATATGCAAAGAGGTAACCAGCTGGATGGAGAGAGGACTGTATTTCCTTGTCATGATCCAAAAGGCTTGCTGGAAAGTTGAACACTGAATTTTCATAGAGAGCTACTTCCAATAGGGGCACTAGCAGGACGTTCCCTTTCTTCAGGAGATACCACTTTGCGTATTATTTTCCCATGGACCATTGCCACTAAGTCTCTGTACACTGCTGGTCTCATTAAAGGGGTTCTCCGGGAATAAGGAAAATGAAAATACTTAATTATTACTTTATTGTAAATATATTCCCAAATACCTTTCATTAGATATAATGGCTCGTTTTGTCCAGGGAGCAATCATTAGGAGAAATAAAATGGCCACTGTCCTATTAGTTCACACAAAACCTGTCCTAATCACACAGCAGGACAAGTTACTTCACAGCTCTGAACTAAAGAGCTGCCTCATCCTCCTCTCTGCTCTGCTTGTCAGGGATTATGATCCTGAATACGGCTGATAAGTTCTTCATCTGAATCTCTGTAGGAATGGAGTTGATGAGGAGACAGGAGCGACAGGACAGGCTGTGGTAATGGAGACTACATTCAAATGCTGCTGCTCATCAGTCACATTCACCCTCCTCTCTGTACTTCATGTCTCCTCATGATCTCTATTCCTACAGAGATTCAGCTGAAGATTTTATCAGCTGTATTCAGGATCATAATCCCTGACAAGCAGAGCAGAGGGGAGGATGAGGCAGCTCTTTACCTCAGTGTTGTGAAGTAACCTGTCCTGCTGTGTGATTAGGACAGGATTTGTGTGTACTAACAGAACGGTGGCCATTTTATTTCTCCTAATGATTACTCCCCAGACAAAACAAGCCATTATAACTAATGAAAGGTATTTGGGAATATATTTATAATAAAGTCATATTTATGTATTTTTATTTTCTTAATTCCCGGAGAACCCCTTTAAGGACAGAACCTCCTCTAAGCTAGGCACACTGCCGCAAATACAGCGTGAATAAAGCCGAAATGCTAAATGTCATACAGTGGCAACTAACCAGCATGACCTCACATCTGTTGGAGGAAAAAAGAAGACAGTAATTGGCAGGGTTATATTATACAAGTATTCAACATGTGTCCAATAGATTAACTTGCCGGAGTAGACACAGAGACAGACTTCAGTAGCTGCGGCTGTATGTCAGTCCTGTAGCTGATGGGCCCAGGCGCCATCTTTACTTCCAGCCATGTACCCCAGGAACAACAATCTTGTACCCAGACACTTTCTTATTCCATCACACCGATTATTAGGCTGCTTGTGAAATGAAAGGCGGGCATCAGGCTGGCTTCAGATTTTGGAGCTTGGGTGCAACAAGAGCAATGGCGACACCCATTAAGGACTAATTTGCATATTAAGAAAAAGTATCATGCAAACATCTTTGCCATGTGCATGATCTCCAAGCAAGCAAGTAGATTGCCAGCTCCTAGGGCTAACGTCGGGAGAGCCCCAATAGGGTTACATTGGTTTTTTCCATTTGCTTATTATACAGTTTGGGGTGACCAGCTCTACCCTGCAAAATACCACTTACTTTCCATTACTGCCAAATGGATAAAACAAGCATCATGCAAATATGCCCAGGGTATGCCAAGGTGAAGTACGGCAAGAGAAGACAGTGTCCTGTCTTCTGTGAATAGAAATAATTCTTGGAAAAAAGGACACAGGGAAAATAAAGGTCTAGAAGCATTTATAGCTCGTTCTCTGGCAATCCCGCGTTTCATCGTACACCCTTGAACTTTCACTGAGCAATGTCTACACACTGGAACTAGACAAGGTTAGCACAGCCGCCAGATCCAGAAACCTTGGCTTCTTATCTAGCAGTCAGTTCATTCCATATAAGCCATTAAAGGGAACCTGTCACATTGACCATGGTGTAGGCAGCGTGGTATAGAGCAGGAGGAGCTGAGCAGATTGATATATAGTTTTATGGGAAAATATTCAGTATAACTTGTATTTCATACTTTTATATTCCTGCTCATTCTGGGCTTTGCAGTCCAGGAGGCGGTCCTATCAGTGATTGACAGATATCTCTGTGTACACAGTCATAGAGGGCAGACTGTCACTGATAGGACCGACTCCTTGACTTCAAAGCCCAGAATGAGCAGGAATAAAAATGTATAAAAGTTTTACTGAATATTTTCCCACAAAACTATATATCAATCTTCTCAGCTCCTCCTGCTCTATAACCTGCTGCCTGCATATTACTTTATATGTTCATGGTGACAGGTTCCCTTTAAGTACATTGCTACTTGAAGATCATAGTAATGAAATGACACTTCTTATTAGACATCAGCAAGCAACAAGCTTTAATATTAATAGTCCCAGGGTCAATCAGGACAAAGCAATAAATGTACAGTGGCCAAACATTCCTCAGAAGTGGACATTGAGCACTTGCTTTTCTTTTCCACGTGGAAAAAAGAAGCAGCATGCCCTATCTTGGGGAGGAAACCATGTTTAATTTCCCATTGAAGTGAATGGGACACGTGAAAAATAGCTCTGTACATGTCCGCGTTTTCTGCGTGGTTTTGGCCAAAAAACACAAGCTGAAAATGCAGTTTTTTTTATTGAAGTAAACACCCAATGGTTAAAACACTGCACCAAATATGCGTCAAAAAACGCACTAAAAACCAATGTCATCGAGTTCATAAAACGGTACTATTTACCTGGACTGTGAAATTGGCATGGACTTCTTAAGTGGATCGTTCATCGCCAATGTGCTGATAGAGGGAAGAATTGTGCACACATCTCTCTGGAAAAATGGCTAAGTGGCTACATATTACTTACATATGACATGAAACCTCTGAAAAACAAGCCGCACAACTGACTGGAATATCCAAACACACCATAGATGGTGTTAATAACTTATCGTGAAGTACTGTCTATTTTCAGACTAAGCCAAATTTGCTCAGGGGCCCTGGTCATTATGTTCTAGTTGACAAGTCTTACTTTAGTCATAAAATAAAGTACCATTGCGGTCGCGCCCCGAATTGCAAAATATGGGGTCTAGGACACGTCTACAATGCCAGCTGTTGGGGATATGGAAGTTGTTCAGAAATGCAGAAACCCTCCTTCCTATTATTCAATGTGTGGTGCCACCAGGTTCAAAGGTGCACTAGATTCAATGGGCACTAAATTTGAGCCATGATCGGGTCAATCACAGTGATCCAAATTTTTGATTCGATTCTCCAACTGGTGCCCACATGTAACATATTCAGAATTACTGGAATAAATATAAATTTTGTATCCAGACGAAATGCAGCGTTCTCCTTGATTTGCATCCCATGTATCTTGCAAAATTCATGTGGAGAGATCAGTTCAGCAAACTCTGCTCCTGCTTACTGATGTACTATCATACATCAATCATTATCACCAAAAATATTGGCAGGGGACATATGTATGAAGATCATGTCCCCCTAGGACAAATACGCAAGAGGTTAGGGGGACTCAATCTTCATTTGTTCAATCAGAGGGACATAATCTTCACTTGACCCAGGAAATATTTAGGCCTTGTTCATGATTTCCATCCCTTTAGGATCTAAACTTGATAGCGGTGAAACAAAACGCCAACAACTGTATCAAACTGCGCCATGTGCCTCTGGTCAAAGTCCCAAGCTTACTGTTATTTCCATCCTCCCATTGTAAGTGAACGATCATACATTGCTGCCCACCATCCAATATGTGTGTTCAATGCTCGGTCTCAGATGCTATAGATTCCATCAGATGACACCACCACCCCTGGCCCATGTCTCCTGTGTGTACCAGAAACAACTAAGAGAGCGTGGAGGAGACTCTACATGGACACCACCTCTCTGCTGAAAACATCTGCTCACTTACAGCATACAGGTTTTGAGGGACATGAGCATTTGTCACCAATGTTCCAATCCACTGGTGATACTGGTGGAGGGGTCAAAGACCCAACACCTCCATCGATTGCTGCACAGATACATCCACTCCACATTGGATGCAGCTTCATAGTTCTAGTGCTGGAGCTACTCTGAAATAACTAATCAGGAAAGGGGAGGGGGGGGTGGAAGATTGGCCACTTAATAGTAAAATTTGAGGAAAACGTTTTATGGGTTTCTGTGGGATATAATGGTCATGGTTTTGCCTTATTCCAGCAATCAATGTGTGATCAGTGGGTGTCTGAACCTCCATGATCAGCATAATGAAGAATGAAGACCTCTTCACCACAACACCTGACACAGACACCTTCCATATCTGTGAGGCTGTGACTGCTACAACAACTCAGTACCACACAACTGAGCTGTGGCTAATCACAGCATCACACAAAGCGGCACGTTTTCATGACATACCCCAAAATGATGGTTCATTTTCTGTTTACGATCAATGTTAAATTTAGGAAAAAAACCTTTGAAAAAAAACTGTTTCCCTAGCCTCATAAATGCTCATTCCAGAATGCAGCATCGGGTTCAGCCTGCTCTGCAGTTTGCTTTTCACACAGCGATTAAAAGACTGAAAATCATTAACATGATAACCAACCGTCAGGAAAGCTGCCAAAACCCAGAAATGACGTCCAGTTTCATTCTGGATGGCTGCTGCAGTTTTGGGATGTAGAAGTCAGACATACACTTCATACCTACCAGTGCTACAGCCACTAGTCCTCTGGAGGGCTGCACAATACATGTGTACATTGATGAACATATACTGGGATATTACTGATAAAACCGACACCTCAGCCGTCAGTGGTGACCTTGTGACTTACTGTCCTCATCTAAACCAATAGAGGTGCAATGCTGTGGGATCTCTCCAGTTTTCTGTTGTAATCGAAAAGTTTGGAACAATATTCAGGAGTACTATAGGATAGAACCGCACGGTCAGGTTTCCTGATGCAGTTTTGGAAGCGAAACCCAGGAGTCAATTCAAAAAAGAGAAGTCTTATCCTTCCTTTCTCTACTTTTATGATCCACCTGGTTTTTATGAAACCTAAGCATATGCTGGTACCGTTACAAATGATAATGCCCAGGCCTCAAAGCTGCACAGAATGTAAAATGGCATCAGTCAGGTGTACCCCTGTCCCCAAAGGTGCTTAAAGGGGTGTGCAAAAGTTATCCTCCATCCACAAGATAGGGGATACCTAGCTGAATGCTGGGGGTTCATCTGGGCTGCCAACCAGAATTTTTTCTAATTGTGAAGACCACAATATCTAATATATAAAGCTGAGTGTATGTGTATGTGTGTGTGTGTGTGTGTGTGTGTGGTGTGTCCGCTAAAGGAATCCACACCGTCGCAGCTACAATCACGAAATTTGGCACATAGGTACATCAGGTGTCTGGGACGGTTTAAGAACAGGTCTCAGCTCTCCAGGACGTATCGTTCCTGAGATATTCCCAAAAAATGCATTAGCCAATAGAAGCCTGGTCACATGACCCTTATCAGCCAATAGAAGCTCACAGGCAGTTAGTCTCCACACACCAGGTTTCCATAACAACCTAGCCAGTTCACTGCTGTAGGTCTGCTTTAAAGGGGCAGAGCGCTGTGGATGACACTGTTAAAGGGATATTCTGGTTACCATAAATATAACTTATGTTTTAGACTAATTCATCATCAATCATTTCCACATATAATGTAAATTTCACATATTTACCGTTCAGTAGTAATAAAAGAGGTTTTCTTCCACTTCTAAACAGTTTCCACCTAAATTACTATGGCATCGACCTGTAATTCAGGCCACCTTCAAAAGAAAGACTTAAAAGCCCCACCCCCAGGTCCCACTAAGTCACGCCCCTGACTCAGTCAGGCCACGCCCCTTCCATGCCACATTTGACCGGGACTGAAAAAATGAAGGTAAAAATCAACTTCTGTCAGCTGCAGGGGAGGGAGGGTGACTTTCTCCCTGCAGCTCATGCTCAGACTGCACAGTGCTGCTGTCTGAGAGTGAGCTATTCAAAAGGACATCCCTGTGTCCAACCAGGTCCAGCGCATGACAGAGGACAGGGAGTCTGAAAGCCAGACTGTCCAGCCTCCCCCCAACGTGAAGCCATGCAACCGGTCCCCATTATGCCACACCCCTAAACACGAGGCCACGCTCCCTGGTTCAATGAAGACACGGAGGAGAAACTGTCTGAGCGTGAGCTACTGAAAGGGTGGACATCCCTGTGTCTGTCCAGGCCCTGCGCTGGACGGTGGACAGGGAGTCTGAAAGCCAGACTGTCCAGCCTAAAACCAGATCTCTGGCCAGCCAAGGGGAAGGCTCATGTTAGGGTGGCCAGACGTCCGGCTTTAGGCTGGACAGTCCAGTTTTCTGGCCACCTGTTCTCCGTCCGGCGCAGTGCCTGGACGGACGCAGGGATGTCCACCCTTTCAGTAGCTCACACTCAGACAGCTTCTTCTCCGTGTCTTCACTGAGCCAGCGGGCGTGGCCTCATGTTTAGTGGTGGGCTTCATGGGAACTGGGGGTGCTGCTTCACGTTTGGGGGAATGGCCGGTTAGGTCCGTCTTTCTGGGGTGAAAGCAGTGGCCACTCTAGCTGCTGTGGAGGTCATAGTTAAAGGAGAGGGCACTGTGGATGTTTTATGTTAAGGGGCAGGCTGCTGTGGATGTCACTGTTAAAGGGAGGGCACCGTAGAGGTCACTCTCGATATCTTTTAACGACACACACACAATCATTAAATGAAATAAATTAAATATACCCGGGCGAAGCCGGGTCCTTCAGCTAGTATAATGATAAAGATAATAATACACGTCTATACAGTAACTGAATATACCATAAGCTGTAACCCACAATATATGATAAAGATAATAATACATGTCTATACAGTAACTGAGTAGACACAGCAGAGCTGGAGAGGGTTCAGAGGAGGGCAACTAAAGTAATAACTGGAATGGGTGGACTACAGTACCCAGAAAGATTATCAAAATTAGGGTTATTCACTTTAGAAAAAAAGACGACTGAGGGGAGATCTAATAACTATGTATAAATATATCAGAGGTCAGTACAGATATCTCCCATGATCTATTTATTCCCAGGACTGTGACTGTGACGAGGGGACATCCTCTGCGTCTGAAGGAAAGAAGGTTTGTACACAAACATAGAAGAGGATTCTTTACGGTAAGAGCAGTGAGACTATGGAACTCTCTGCCTGAGGAGGTGATGATGGTAAGTTCACTAAAAGAGTTCAAGAGGGGCCTGGATGTATTTCTGGAGGGTAATAATATTACAGGTTATAGTTACTAGAGAGGGGTCGTTGATCCAGGGAGTTATTCTGATTGCCTGATTGGAGTCGGGGAGGAATTTTTTCCCCTAAAGTGAGGAAAATTGGCTTCTACCTCACAGGGTTTTTTTTTGCCTTCCTCTGGATCAACTTAATATAAACTATGTTACTATGTAAGCCGTAACCCACAATATATGATAAAGATAATACACATCTATACAGTAGCTGACTATATCGTAAGCTGTAACCCACAATATATGATAAACATAAGGCATGTCTATATAATTGCTGAATATTCTGTAAGCTGTAAAATGATTACCACCAAAATAATCTAATGAAGAACCACTAGCATGAAAAAAAAATTTGAACACATGGACTTATTTTCACTACCTATTTTTACGGACTGTCCAGAAATTAGGAGTGGATTCAAAATAGAGGAGAAAGTGTATCTGTCCTTTACACTTTTTCTCCTTTAAGGGGGCTATCTGGGAAATAATATTGATGACCTATCCTCTGCCCGAGTCCCAGTGCCCCCTACTGATCAGCTGTTAGGGAAGCTGCGGTACTGCCAGGAGCTCTGGTGAGCACTGTGGCCTCCCAGGAGCTTACCAAGCACAGTGCCATACATCGTATAGTGGCAGTGCTTGGTACTGCAGCTCAGCTGCGTTGACTTGAATGGAGATGAGCTGCAACTAGGCTGTGACTGCTGTACAGTGATGTCACATGGCCTAGGAAGGGCGCCGCCTCTAACAGCTGATCGGCAGACCCCTGTCAATCTGATAATGCTGACCTAGTCTGTGGATAGGTTATCAATATTAATTCCTGGATAACCCCTTTAAAAGGGTTTTCTTAGGTTTTTTTGGTCGATGGGGGGTCTGACACTCAGGCCCTCGCCGATCAGATGTTGAGAAGGTACCGGCACTCCTGTGAGCGCTGCGGCCTTCTTGCAGCTTACCAAGCACAGCGCCGTACATTGCATAGTGGCTGCGGTTGGTATTGCAGCTCAGCCCCATTCACTTGAATGGCACCGAGCTGCACCTAGGCCATGTGATCAATAAATGTGTCATCACTCGGCCTAGGAAAAGTAGAGAGAAGTCTGTGGTGCTCAAAGGCTTAAAAAATGCACAAAAAACATGAATGTGTGGCAGCACTCTCACAGTACCTGCAAAGGGCGTGGATTTGCAAGAAAACAGCATGGAAAAGGCTATATAACCCACATATAAATAAATCCACACTATTTAGCTCAGTCCTTGGTGCAGATTTTCGGTGTACTTTAACAACCCCTCTGATGTCAGACCACACAGGGGCTGTGGTTAACCTCTGCCAGCCGATGCTCTGTACATCTACTGCTTTGTGTCGCAGTTTTTACCTTGGGGTTTTGTGTGTACGACAGACTCATTTCCGTTTTATAAAGGAGGTGCACATTGCAGACACAGTACTTTACTTCACTTACATTTTCTAGGAGTGTGATTCAATGAACCCCTTTACCGATCTGGTGCATTTGGCACGAAGAGCCTGCCCGGTGCCATGGTGTAGCAGATCTAGCTTTGAAATCACAAGGCCCTGAATTTGTCTCCAGTTTACTAGTACTAATACTTTGGAATCTCCAGTAGTTGTATTTCCTCTGGTGAAGGAATACTGCAGTGATTTGTGGACGGTTGACCTTCCAGGTGACAAGTGACATGAATCAGCCCCATATCAAACAATAATAGTAAAGTAATGGCGCTGGATCGTGTCAGACAAAGGGCCATAACTCAGTGGTGCGCAGCATCTCCACATGTAACGACTGCTGACAGCCAGGATACCTGCTTCCAAGACACAGACCACAACTTCCTAATTCTTTATAACAGACATAAAACGTGCCACATGCCGTCCATAATACCTCAACAACAACTGGCGCACAAGTCAATCACAGCCTCTAATACTGGCACAGGCACACTGTCATCTATATCTGATATCTGGGGGTCCGGTGGGGGTTGCAGTAGTCAGCGAGTGCTGCAGTCTCTCCCTCAACCTGTGACATCACATCCATTGGGGACATGGCCTTTCTGCTGCTCGGTCCCATTCAAGTTAAATTGGTTCTCCAATAACAACTTATCCTCTATCCAAGGATAACAGTGTGATCGGTGTGGTGGTCCAACCAACTATCACTGGAATGCATGCATGTCCGCCGCTCCTTTCAACTCTATGGGGCTGAGTAGCCGAGTACATGCGCTCTGCTATCTCCCGCAGTCCCAATACAGGTGAATGGCGCTCTAATCTAACACGGGAACCCATTTTATTCTGATTTATAGTGGCCCCAGTGGTCGGGCCCCTGATGATCAGACACTTATCCCCTATCCACAGGGTAGAGGATATGCTATCATGGGACAACCCCTTTAAAGTGTAGGTAAACGTACATTAACTTTATTGAAACCTACGCTGCATGTGACTAAATGAATCTTTGTAAAATGCTTTAGTTGATTATTTTTTACATCTCTTAGAGAAATAGGTGTCTGCAGTTCAGGTGCCTATTGCAGTTAAGGCCTCACGCACATGATAGTATTTTCGGTCCGATTCGCATTTTTTGCAGATCATACGTGGACACATTCATTTCCATGGGGCCGCAAAAAATGCAGACAGTACATGGGCGTTGCTTCCACACAAAAACAATTGAACATGTCCTATTCTGGTCTTACTTGCGGACAAGAATAAGCATTTTTACAATAGGGCGAGAGGTGTGGAATGGGAAAATGCAGGATGCACAGGGCTGGTAGTCATGTTTTCCGGACCTAAAGTCGTCAGTCGTGTGCATGAGGCCTTAGAATCCATATTCGTATACTGCTGTGTATGGGAGTACGGATTTACTGAGGCCGCCCTGAGCTCTGTACAGGTAGGAGCTCCATAGCACTTCTCTGCTCCTGTCTGTACCAGTGCACAGATGAATGACGGGCACAGGCAGAGGAGCGATGTGCTATGCTATGGAGCTCCTGTGCTCGCTCCACTAGCGATGTAGCATACAGGCTATTAGCTGAGTGGAGCGAGAGCAGGGCAGGAACTTCATAGCACATCGCTCCTCTGCCTGTGCCCACTCAGCATAGCCCATTTATGTCAGGCTTTAGCAGAGAAGCACTGGTACAGACAGGAGCAGAATAGTGCTATGGAGCTCCTGCCTGTACAGAGCTCAGGGTGGCCTCAGTAAATCCATACTCCCATACACAGCAGTACAGGAGAAAGGAATCTAAAGTGCAACGTGAACTTCAGGTGCCTATTTCACTAAGAAAAGTTAAAGGAGTTGTGCAACCCGTACATATTGATGACCAATCCTCAGGATAGGTCATCGATATCTGATCAGTGGGGGTCTGACTCCCAGGACCCCTGCCGATCAGCTGTCTGAAGAGGAGGCGGCGCTCGTAAGAGCACTGCTTCCTCTTCGAGAATTACACTCTGCATTGCCTCCCTTGCAGAGGCCGTGCAGTGTAATGAGAAGTGCTCGTCCCATTCAGGTGAATTGTAATTAAACTGCGCAGCCGAGACTTCCGAGACCACGCACAGGTAGTAGTGCTTGAGGAAGTAGTGCTCGGACAAGCGCCGCCCACTCTACAAACAGATGATCGGCAGGGGTCCCGGGTGTCTGACCCCCACTAATCAGGATAAGTCATCAATATCAATATGTAGTGGCTGCACAACACATTTCACTTTAATGGAATTTAGGGCTCATACACACGGCCGCTGATCAGCAATTTGCGGTCCCCAATGCACGGGCAACATCTGTATCTGTGCAGATTCCGCAGACGGATCCAGAACCCATTCTGGTACCTCTGTTCTGCACCGGACCTTACGGATTGCAGTGAATGGTTCCGCATCCGTGATGCGGGTGCACATAGCCAGTGCCTGCATACTGCGGACCCGCCACAGTACGGGCACGGCCATGTGCATGAGCACTTACTGAAATACCAAGACCAGCCTCTAGGGCACTGTTCTTGGTATACTATGAAGAGGTCCTCTGAGTGCTGTGCCCCTTCCAACAGCTGATCGGTGGGGGTGCCGGGAGTCGGACCCCACCAGTCTGATATTGAAAAAACATTAAGACATGTTTTGATAAGTAATTCAATGTTGGAACATATAGGTTGAAATCACACATGCCTTTTCCTTCCATATGTATTCCCTAAATAAACTGCATCAATAACTGCCACAAAAGCAGCTTGTGTGATTCCAGCCCTACAGACATCTTCTAAAACCATGAAAACTTCTCACATTTGATTTAGGTTTTTTGTGTTTCATTCATGCACCACTTCAATGCACTTTTCTTACGGTTTTGACTTCTCACCTGTCTGGGGTCAGCAGCCTTGAAGACATGGCAGGCCATCTCAGACTCTGGGTTGTCAGGCTGAGTCTTAATCAAGTAGGCAAAATATGAGGGATCCTGGCTATTGTGGATGAAGCGGGCAATGTGCTGTGCCTTGTGCTCAAAAATGAAGACTGCTGTGTTGCCACTGGCTCCATTCAAGGCTGGCACACATCGAAGGTGCGGGGCAACGACCAGGAGCTGAACCTCTCGACAAGGTGCCACACAACCAGGGGGCTCTTGTCTTTCTGCGCGTCTACGGATCTCGGCCACTAGCCACGGCAGCATAGGTAACGTTGTCCTCCGGTCTAGGGATGACCACCCGACGTACCACAAGCGGAACCTTTTCTCCCCCTTGGCAGTCATGTCAGGGAGTGGTTGTTCCTCCAACAGTGGGTGACACTGATCTGCTGAACTTCTCCTCTCCATGGCTTCTCCAGAAGACAATACTGTAGAACCTGGTATGGAGATACAGAGTACAGTAAGTAATCGTGGCAATGAGGCGGTCTTGTGAGCTCTACCAGGATTGGAAGCTCCTGGATATACGGACAGTTTATGGAGAAGTGACAATAAGCTGCTCCATCATGAAAGGCAGAATCCCTGAGAATCCGGTAGAAGACTTGAGAGGCGGAGGAGCTCCTTACAGCCACATGGCAGCAGGGTCATCTACACAGGGACAATTGTGCCTTCAGGATCAGCTTTCCCACACACAGCCTGCTCTCAGCTTCCTTGTGCCTGCCCTCCCTCCTCCTGGTCATGACAGATCCTGCAGCCCAGCTTCTCCCCACCTCCTGCCTGCATGCATTACCCTGCCGCCAGCCCTGTATTGTCTCACCAATAGCTGGCAGCATGCTGGAACTGACAGGAGGCTGCGCCTGTGGTTGAACCTTCCTCACAGGGATCCCTTTCTCCAGGAGTCAATCCTGCACCGAGGGGAAACCCCAGACTAGGGCGACACAGCAGGAGCTGCCGCCAGTCACACTCCGCTCCTCCCTGCAGCCCCCTCCGCTTCCTTTCAAAGCACGGAGGGTGTAGGAGAACCCCCCTCCAAACAACAACTTTTATCGCCCCATTTGCAGCACGTTGCAGTGTGCAGGTAGACGCCCGGTGAGACCATTTCTGGCTGCGGGGGGGTCACAGTACCTGAGGTCTGGTCACCTTCTTGCTGCCTAGCAGGGTGTGCGGGGTGTGTGAGCCCGCTGGCTGCGGGAGGAGTGAAGTGCTGTCTGCACCATGAGGAGACGGCGGCTTCCTGTGTTGTTGACGTTATACCATGCCGTGTCCTATAACACATGATGCAATAAAAGCTGTTACCCCAGGCGAATTCAGTAAAAACCAAGGCTGTCCCCTTTGTACTGTGCTGGTGACAAGATCTCAGGCACACTCCTCATAAGCATGCGTTTTATTATTAAAGAAGTTTTTCCATATCAACTATCTACAGGGTAAAGATAAATGTATGATGACTGGGGGTCTGAAGGCAGGGGCCCCACCAATGCGGAGTGCAGCAGTAGTGTGAAGGTCTATGAGACTGACATGTCCAGCACTGCCCATCTCCACCACTGCCAAGTACCCCCAAGTGACAAGAAGTTCCAAGGGAGTACTCCAAGGAAGCGAATGTGATAACACACCAAACCACTGGCAGCAGTTCCTTTAGATTTCACAGAAAGAATTGCGCAGCATGCAGCACTAATCTTCCTGTCAAAATAAGAGGCACCACTTTGGAACTCATGATGTATGACTATTAGGGCTCATGCACACGACCGTATGTAACCCGGATCCCCAAAAAATACGGATGACGTCTGTGTGCATTCTGTATTTTGCGGAACGGAACAGCTGGCCCCTAATAAAACAGTACTATCCTTGTCCTTAATGCTGACAATAATAGGACATGTTCTATTTTTTGCAGAACGGCCACGCGGACATGGAATGCACATGGAATCAATCAGTTGTTTTTTGTTTGTTTTTTTGCGGACCCATTGAGTGAATGGTTCTGCTTATGGGAAGCAAAAAAAAAAAAACGGAATGGACATGGAAACAAAATACGTTCGTGTGCACGAGCCCTTACTTTTTAAATGACATTCTGCGTTACCAAACATACAGGACAATACAGTACTACATACCTATCACATCCAGTGCCTTCTCCTCAGATGTTCTCCATTCAGACCTGACCATCGATGATATCTTTTAGCCTTGTCTCATCTATGAAGAGTTTGCCACAAAGACATATTTCCTACACTGTCTCCTACTTTTCCATCATCCTCCCCTTTTCAACACCCCATCTTGCCACCCCTCATATGGATGTATGTGCTGCAGCTCAGTTTCTATGCCAGTGGTGGCGAAACTATGGCACGGGTGCCAGAGGTGGCACTAAGAGCCTACTCTGTGGGAACAAGCACCCTGGAAAAATTCTATGGTGTACCAACATGCCTTAGACTTTATCTGCCATTCATCAGCGCAGGCGCACTATGAACAGCACAGGCAGTGCATTGACTATAGGTAGGCTATTATAGCTAAATGATGAAGTATATGGAAGATATACTATATTGGACTGTAGTATTCAGGTTACATTGCCGTGTTGGCACTTTGCAATAAATAATTGGGTTTTAGGTTGGGCACTCGGTCTGTAAAAAGTTTGCCATTACTGGCCTAAGCCATCTTTATGTAGAAGAGGGATGGCCAACCTGCAGCTCTCCAGCTGTTGCAAAACTTCCAGCATGCTCAGACTGCCTACGGCTATTGGCCTACAGCAGGGCATGGTGGGAGTTGTACAGCTCCTACAGCTGGAGAGCCGCAGGTTGGCCATCCCTGATGTAGAAGAACAATTCTTTTTTTCAGAGTTCTTTGCCATGAGGAGCCATGTAGAACTTCCAGTGACCAGTATGAGAGAGTGTGAGAGCGATAACACCAAATTTAACACACCTGCTCCCCATTCACACCTGAGACCTTGTAACACTAACGAGTCACATGACACTGGGGAGGGAAATTGGCTAAGGGGTGTGCTCACTTTTGCTTTATTTTGAGGGCACACCACATTTACATTGTTATACAAGCTGTACACTGACTACTTTACCTTGTATCAACGTCTTATCTTCAGAGTTGTGCCATGAAAAGAAATTTGAGGGTTGTACTGACTTTTGTTAGATATTGTATATCCCCATATATAACCCTAGAAGGTATTCTCAAGAGAAAGTCACATTTCTAACACTCTATAAACTCCAAATATAGACAAAATCTCTAGTAGGTCTTATACATGAAATATGCCAGCTCCCCAGTTACCGGAAGATGCATGGACTTGTAGGAAAGACCGTAGGTAAAGAAAGTACAGAAGGGCTCCAGCATCCAGATTTCTAAGTCAGATCTTTTTACTCTTCGGGCTCATGCACACGGCTGTTGCCCAGCCCGCATACTGTGGGTCCGCAATACACGGGCACCGGCCGTGTGCATCAGGGATCGCGGACCTATTCACTGCAGTCCCGGAGATGTGGAACGGAGGCATGGATCGGAACCCCATGGAAGCACTACAGAGTGTGACTGTGGGATGCGGATCGTGGACCCCATTCAAGTGAATGGGTCCGCGATCCAAATGCAGCGGCTCCGCGGTCAGTGCCCGTGCATTGTGGACCGTGAATTGCGTGTGCATGAGCCCTTAGACGCACTGGCATGAACCCTGTTGAAGCGCATTTCCCTGCAACAGCAGCTTCGTCAGAAGGTCAATCTGTCCCTTGTGTAGTGACCGTGCATCTCACCTCCAGAACATTCAGGTTTTTTTTTTTTTATCAAATATATTTTATTCCAATTTTAAAACAGTCAAATAAAAATACAAAGAAAAAAAGCAAAACTCCATTTCCCTAATCCCCTCAATTTTCCCCCTGCAAGACAATCTGTACAGGCTAAAGGTAGAGGTGTTCTTGGAGGAGAAAAGAGGCACTTCTCATTCAGGAAGTCCACATCCAAGGAGTACTACAGTAGTGTCCATCTAAGTAGCTCATATCTGTAATTCATCCTATGGTTTGGCCATTGCACCAATTATTCAGATCCTGGATACAGGGGCGGACTGGGAACTTAAAGTGGCCCTGGAAAAAATACGAAAAGTGGCCCCGTTTTGTAGTTGGGTCCAAACTGATGGAAGGCAGGGCCAACATAAGTAGACAGGGCCAGCAATACCATATTGTGGCACATTATACCACCCCAACAGAGCCAAATATCACAGTCCATCACAAAATACATCCCCAAAAACTTCCACTGGCCGGCCATGAGGAGGGTCCAGGCGGCCCCCTGAGCATCGGCCCACCAGGAAATTTCCCTGTAAGTTCTATGGCCAATCCGCCCCTGCCTGTATAAAAATGGTTTCCCTATTCCATATAGATCAGGCATTGACATTTTAACAAATCCTCTCGTACAGACATCATTAGATATAAGTACACATAGACATAGCATGTTCTCCAGTGTTTGTGTGGGTTTCCTCCCACACTCCAAAGAAATCCTCATAGGGAACTTAGATTGTGAGCTCCATTGTGGACAGTGTGTCGGTAAAGCGCTGTGGAATATGACAGCGCTATATAAGTGCATAATCAATAAATGGCACTGGACTGTAGAGAGAGAGAGCCACCAATCACATGTACTCCAAGCTTCAGAATGTGCTCACAGAGTGCGGCCTATAGGAACGGTTGTGGGGCAAGGTCAGAGGCAGCCAACCATGGAGACCACCATATTTTGTAAGGCTCCTCTCTTCTGATAAACATCTTCCTCTAGTCTTATAACCAGATTAAAGGTCCTTTTACACGGGCCGATTATCGGCCGAAAAAAGCGTTCCTAGGGAACGCTAGGGCCGATAATCGGTCCCGTGTAAAAGTTGCCCTAATTCAGCCGACGAAACGAGTCAAAACGCTCGTTCGTCGGCTGATTAGATCTTTTGTAAAAACCAAAAGATCCGATCTGTCGGGCGCACATCGCCCTGTGTAAACAGGCGATGTGCGCCTGACAGCATGGAGCTTCCAGGCCGCACGAGCGATACAGCGATCACTCGTGCGGCCCGGCTTCTCGATATATTCATTCGGCCGTGTTAAAGGCTCCCTGAACGAGCGCCGATATAAAGTTATCACCAAACATGAAAAATTATTATGCAGGACCAACTCCAATAATTCAAGACAAAAGGACTGCTCTAGATGACTTTTGACTTTCTCTAGTCTTATAAAAGGGCCAGATTAACTTTAGAAGTAAACTCTGCTAAGGCCGTGGGTCCATATCTTTCCATTGACAAGCAATTCCCTTGTGATCCAGGTAGAGAAGGTGAAGAATAGCTAATCCGTGCCTCACCAATACCGGTAGTACAGAGGTGTACCCCAAAATACAAATAAGTAGGTCAGTAGCAATATTATAATTGTAAACTGATCCAATAGGAGTAGTAGTTTCCCTCCAAGATTGTTGGATATATGCAGGTATAGTAGTTTAGAAATGTATTTTCTAGTAGAGGCCGCATCAGGTCTGTTGCTTGATCTTTTCTGGACACTGTTCACTTGTAGACAGTCAGACCCCCCCCCATCCCTTTGCGCTTCTTTCAAAGGGGAACAGGGGAGGGGCTGTGGGCACTGGAGGTCCATTTACAGGTTACATGACTGCAGTTAATGTGTAGTTTTCCTCACCCTAGTGGCCAAGAGTGGGAAATAATCATTTGCTGCAGCAGTGTCAAAACGGATGTTGATAGCGGGGGATCTGAGCGAGTAAATGGTGGCTGGGCCTCCGGGACCCCCACCAATCCTAAGAAGGGGCCGCAACACTGAAGGATCACTGTGGCCCCTTCTCTCTTTAGATCTGTGGGGGACCTTCCGGTCAGGCCCTCACTAATCACAAAGTAATGGAATAACCGTTTTAACTAACGCATCCTCTTGATTTATGACCATTGGGTTAACCTTTTCACTGCCAAGGACATATGTAATCGATCATAACTATAATAATTAGCACTGACCATTTGCTTTACCAGGTTCAAATCCATAGGTAAAATATTGGGGTCCAGCACTTAGTTGGGGTACAGGATGAAAATGTTTATTTCCTGTTCTGTGTGTGTTTAGAGGACGGAGGATGGAATCTGAGAGGGATATTAAAGTCATCTTCCTTTCAGTCACCCCAGTAACGTATAAGACACTTTCTTGCATTAGCATTTGTAAGCAAAAACCAGAAGTGAGACTTTTACCGGGAAACATTCAGTTGTAGGCATTTTTTTAAATGTGTTGCTTTATACAACACCATAGTGTTACATTATTTCTTCTCTATAATTCATATACAACATATGCCTGCATTAAATATTCATATGCATTTATACCTCCCTGTTACACCACTACGTTAGCCTTTTCAAGTTGTTACAATGTAGCTACACTTTTCATAAATGAGTGAATGCTGACACTTCTGAGTCTGTATGTATCATTGATAGCTGATCCATGTCCTCTAATTGCATCAGTGATTAGAAGCTATGGCGGTCTGTGGCTACACAGCACAACTGTTAGGCCTCAAAGGGCACCTGTCAGCAGATTTGTACCTATAACACTGGCTGACCTGTTACATGTGCACTTGGCAGCTGAAGGCATCTGTGTTGGTCCCATGTTCATATATGCCTGCATTGCTGAGAAAAATGATGTTTTAATATATGTAAATGAGCCTCTAGGAGCAATGGGGGTGTTGCCGTTACACCTAGAAGCTCTGCTCTCTCTGCAACTGCCGCGTCCTCCCCACATTTATTGACAGGACCCAGCAGCATAAAATTGATCACACTTGGCCCTGTCAAAGTGCAGAGGGTGTGGCAGTTGCAGAGAGACCAGAGCCTCTAGGTGTAACGGCAACACCCCCATTGCTCCTAGAGGCTCATTTGTATATATTAAAACATCATTTTTCTCAGCCATGTGGGCACATATGAACATGGGACCAACAGAGATGTATTTAGCTGCCAAGTGCACATGTTACAGGTCAGCCAGTGTCATAGGTACAAATCTGCTGACAGATGCCCTTTAGGCTCCATTCACACGTCCTGGAAATGGTTCCACATCCGTTCCGCAATTTTGCAGAACGGGTGCGGACCCATTCATTTTCAATGGGGCCGCAAAAGATGCGGACGGCACACAGTCCGGTCCGCGGCCCCGCAAAAAAATAGAACATGTCCTATTCTTGTCCCCATCCACGAACAAGAAAAGGCATTTCTATTATAGAGCCGGCCATGTGCGGTCCGCAAAATGCTATTGCAATCCCTCGTCCTTATACAGAATCATGGTTTCTGAGCAGCAGATCGCTGTTTAGACTGCACAATCTGCTGCCCAGAAACTAAGATCGGAGGTGCCGCTCGTTCTTCCGTGGCACATTGACACGGGCAGATCGTTGTGAATTACCATTGGCTCGTGTAAATTCAGCTTTATTCACATATTAGTGAATAACAGAAGTTTGATGTCCTTGTTTCCCACATACAGAACATGGATCCATTGAATTCAATGGGTATATGCAGACACCCCCTTTTCTTCTGAGGGACAAACATTCTCTTTCATTCCATGGGTCCGTGAAAACCATGGACACGATATAGATATGATCAAGGTTCAGTCTGTTTTTCAAAGACTTGCTAGGAGATGCTCTGGAAATCCCCTTGAATTTTTTTTCACACACAAAAAAACGGATGACACATGGACATGGCAATAAATGGATAAAACATGGACATCATCAAACATGAGAAAACGTGTGAATAAGGACTATTTGAAGCCGTACTGGGACGCCGTATGTGCTTTTTGGACTTGACTGCTTACAAAATGTCTGTTTTTTCTTTCTAAAGGCTGATTTACAGGACTGCACTCATTATAGTGATATACAATACAGTCAGTTCCTATCTGATTGTGGGTCTATTGTAGTGTACTGATCAGATGATGTGAGTACAGTACAATAGACCCACGATCAGATAGGAACGGAGTGTCTCATAAATCTTTATAATGCAGTCAGTTTGGGTCTAGGGAGCCAGGGTTGGTCCAGGAAATGTGGCCGCCACACAGTGCATTTTTCCTGAACCAAGCTTGGTCTTGTGAATATGCCCTAGGCCAGTGGTGGCGAAACTATGGCACGGGTGCCGGAGGCGGCACTCAGAGCCTACTTGGTGGGCACAAGCTCCCTGGAAAAAGTCCATGGTGTACCAACATGCCTTAGACTTCTCCTGCCATTCATCAGCGTAGGACGTACTATGAACAGCGCAGGCAGCGCATTGAATGTAGGCAGAATATTATATATCCAAGTACATGGAAGATATACTATCCCGGACTGTAGTATTCAGGTTAAATTGCCGTGTTGGCACTTCACGATAAATGATTTTTGGGTTGCAGTTTGGGCACTCAGTCTGTAAAAGGTTCGCCAACAATGTTATTCAATAAAAACAAAAGCAAAAAAAAATATATAATAAAAAGTTTAAAAAAAAAAATATATATATATTTTTTTTTATAAAAATGTGTACAAATTAAAAATAAATACCAATCCCAGTTCACAAAAGTCACGTCGCGGATCCTCCAGCAAGGTGGGTTTCAAACTCACAGACCAGAAATAAACAAAATCAGGATCGCGCTGCGTTTTCAACAAATGATCGATTCCCAGACTTCTCAAGGAAATTTCAGTAGATACTGTTCACATGGCCAACACATATAAGCGGCAGAAATGAGGTCAGCTTTAATCCATAATACCTATCAAAGATGCAAAGCACTAGATAGTGAAGGACCTTCAACACTGAACTCTGTTAGTTTTTTAATATACTCACAAGCGTACAAGTTGTAAACATATAAAATATAAAATCTCTCAGCGTCCTCGCCTCATGTCAGTCCTGACCCGGGTTTCGCTCCTAAAGCTTCGTCAGGGGCTACACCTTCTTTTCGTCATCACATATCTTTTATACCTGCCTCCACAAAGGGAGGGGTAAGCTCACTTTTTTTTTTTTTTTTTTAAAAACACATAAAATAAAAATGCATATAGCGCTGCCATACAGAATTTAATGAAGGGCATAAAATTGGTTTACATATTACATTGAAAAGGTTCGCCATCGCTGCCCTAGGGCATTAGGGTGTGAAGTGGAGATGGTATGTCAAATCACTGTAGAAAAGCACACCATCAGTAGCATTCATTAAAGGGTTATTTCCATCTTAGGCCTCATGTACATGACCGTATATTTGCGGTTTGGATGCAGACCCATTCATTTCTATGGGACCGCAAAAAATGCGGACAGAACACAGATATCATCCGCGTGCTGTCTACATTCGTGTGTCCGTCCCACAAATTATAGGACATGCCCTATTCTTGTTCAAATAATTTTTAATTTTTATTAAATTTTCAGTACAATAAGCAATACAACTATGAAACATGAACAACATCTCACGATTCATACGCATTATGACAGTACTTTGATGTATACAAGGCATGTAGGAGCACAATAAAATGCATTGCACATGATAAAGTACAATATGCAGTCAAGTGTGTAAAATATAAAGAAATATACAAAGACATGTCATGAAAAGAAACAGAACAAACAGGTAAGTAAACCTCCGCCGGATTATTTCAAAAGTCTAACATCATAGGTAGAGATGGACAGGTATCGTAGGAAGAAAGGATGTTCATCCCAGATATAATAATCGTGACTCATCAGGAGGACACCCAGAATTTGGACGTGGTCCATAGTTGCCACATATGGTGAAATGTTTTAAGTGACATAATGGTAGGTGTGAGTGCTTTTTCATATCTATAAGTAGTATTTACAGTGGATATCACTTCCTCTATGGGAGGAGCATTAGTGCTCTTCCAATGTCTGGTTATGACCAATTTTGCTATAATTAGAATTTTGCAACCCAGTAGTCTATTGTGCTTTGGGAGTTTATCTAAGTCAATAAACAGTAAGGCAGTCTGTGCAGTTGGAGGCATAGAGTAATTAAAAACTGTTGATAAGATCTGAAATATTTCAGACCAATAGTCTTTAATTTTGGGACACGACCAGAGGATATGGTGAAGCGTGCCCATATGTCCACATTGCCTCCAGCATAAAGGAAACGATGTAGGGAAGATTCAATACAATCTATCAGGGGTCATGTACCACCTGAGATATGTTTTCATCGCTGCTTCATAATGTGTACTACATTTGCAAGTTAAGTGGATCAAGCGAAGCGCTGAGAGCCACTGTTTGGGTTCAAAGGAGATTCCTAAGTCTTTCTCCCATGAGGCATATGGATGGGATTTGCAAAATTGAGAGTGTGAGTCAATAAGCCCGTAAATGTGTCTGAGAATTTTTGACTTGCCCTTGAGGTATCGCAGCATTTCAGGGTTGCCTGCAGTAACACCCTTGGATTTGTCTGACAAGAAATGTCTAATTTGCAGGTATTTAAAGAAGTCGGAGTTAGGCAGGGTATAATTCTCTCTCAGTTGCTCAAAAGAGAGTAATCTCCCCTTTGTACAAATGAGAGACAGATGTGACTCCTTTGTCCGTCCAACCCCAGACATCTAGATCAGGTATAAAGATGCTGACATATTGTAGGGGTACTTCATCCCAAGTTTCAGATGTGGTTTCTGTCACGTGCAGATGGAATTCCCTCCAACATTTTAGGGTATTATTTGTTAGTGGAGAGAGCTTCTTTTGCACATGAGGAAATGTGTGAAGAACAAACGTAAGGGCCCTAAGAGATGTAGGGAAGGCCAGGGAGTTTTCAATATGCGTCCAGTTATTCACCACTTCATGCTTCCATTTAGAGATCATTTCCAGTTGCAAAGCCATATAATACGCCTTTACATTTGGCACTCCCAACCCACCAGACAATTTGTGTTTTGTGAGAGTAGAATAGGCTATTCTAGGTTTGTGATTTGACCAAATAAATCGAGATATACATTGCTGGACATCTTGGAAGAATCTGGTCGGAACCTGTATTGGAACTGTGCGAAATAAGTACATGAGCTTTGGCAGTAAAAGCATTTTAAAAGTTGCAATTCTGCCCGTCCAAGAGATCTCAAATTTGGAAAGGCGAGTAGTTTCGTTTCGGATATCTGCCAGCATGGGGAGATAATTATGCTTATATAATTGACGAAAATCAGTAGTAATTTGGGTACCCAGATATCCAATCTTTTCTGTTTGCCAATCCAGGGGGAACGACTGCTGTAGGCCATGTAATAAGGAGGGGGGAATAGAAAGTGTCAAAGCTTGTGATTTGGAGGTATTAAGTTTGTACAATGAGAGCTGTCCAAATTTATCTATCCAATCAAGGGCTTTTGTTAAGGAACAAGCAGGGTCAGACAAAGTTAATATCACGTCGTCTGCGTATAGGGATATAATGCTTAATCCCCTTCACCTCCTGGTCCATTCTGAGTGTGACCGCTAGGGGTTCCATACAAAGTACGAAAATTAATGGGGACAAAGGACATCCTTGGCGGGTGCCATTTGTGATATCAAAGGGATCTGATATGGTGCCATTGGAGACAACCTTGGCTGAAGGGGCAGAATATAGGGCTTTAATAGCGTGTAATATTGGGCCATGAAACCCAAATCGTTCGAGCGTTGTGAAGGCGTACGACCAGCCAATGCGGTCGAACGCCTTTACGGCGTCTAGGGATACAAATAATGTGGGGGTAGTGGTCTTATTAGCATAATGTAAGAGATTGAATACCCGTCTCGTATTTTCATAAGCCTGCCTGCCTTTGATGAATCCAACTTGGTCCTCATGAATGAGGGTTGGAAGCAAAGCTGCTAATCTAGTAGCTATAATTTTGGCATAGAGTTTAATATCTACATTAAGAAGTGATATGGGCCTAAAGTTCTGTGGTCTGTCTGGGGATTTGCCCGGATTAGGTAGTGTCACTATTAAGGCTTCTTGATTCTCTGGTGGCATTTTGCCATCTAACATTGCTTTATTGCATATTTGGCATAAATCTGGGGATAATAAAGAAGTGTATGTCTTGTAGTATACTCCTGTCAGCCCATCCGGGCCAGGGGATTTTCCAGATGGTAATGAACGTATGGCAGCGGTAATTTCAGGTATTGAGAAGTCAGCATTTAACTGTGTAAATTGAGTGGGATTGAGAGATGGAAGAGCAAGTCTGTCCAGAAAAGCTTGAATATCTGCATGGGAAGGTTGTGCAGTGGAAGTATTAGATAATAAGTTATATAGGGATGCGTAATATTGTTGAAAGCAGCTCGCTATCTTAGAGGGATGTGTAATCTTAGTCCGATTGTCAGAGTCTAAGAGGTAGGGGATACGCGATTTTAGCGTCTGCTCCTTAAGCCTGGCAGCTAGTAGCTTACTTGCTTTGTTGTTTTGTGAGTAGTAGCGGGCTTTAGTGTAAAAAAGATGCTTATTATAATCAGCGAGTAGATGATCTCTGAGTTGTTGTCTTAGTGTTATAAGCTGACTTTTTAATGATTGGGACTGGGCACTTTTGTTATGCAATTCAAGTTTGCGTATTTCTTGTAGTAAGGTATGTGTAGTCTGTTCTCTTTTCTTCTTGACAATATGATTAAGTTTTATGAATGAGCCCCTGATCACTGCCCTATGGGCGTTCCATAGGCAGAAAGGATCTTCCACCGATCCGTCGTTCAACTTGAAGAACATCTTAATATCATTCTCAATGGTTTGTCTAGGTGCAGGGTTGTGTAATAGAAGTGAGTTGCATCGCCAAGGTGATATTACATTATGTCGGAAGGCTTCTACTAGGGTGATGGTGATCGGAGCATGGTCTGACCATGATATGTCTCCTATTGTAGCCGCAGATGTGAGGAGAAGGGTATGTTTATCTGTGAGAATAAAATCTATTCTGGAGTAACAATTATGTGAAGCCAAGAAAAAGGAATAGTCTTTTTCAGATTCATGTTCTGCAGACATCATATAAACCTTCCTGCCAAAGTAGAGATTTCAGTGGAGAAGTTTGGAGACCTCTAGATGGTGTAGTAGTGTCAAGGTCAGGGTTTAATATGCAATTAAAATCTCCCAGGATTACTAGTTTTCCCTGCTGTATAGCTAGGATGCGTTTAAACAACTTTTTGCAAAAACGCGTCTGTCTCCTGTTTGGCGCATAAATGGCTGCCAACGTGTATATGACATTATTAATGGAACATACCAAGATCACGTATCTCCCTTGTGTATCTACAAGATGATCAATTAGGCGGAAAGCCACTGTATTTCTAATCGCTATTAACACCCCCCCTGGATTTGGAAGTGTAATGGGATTGGAACAGTTCCGGGAATCCACGATGCTTCAATCTAATAGCATCTTTAGCTAGCAGATGCGTTTCTATAGCGCAGAAAATATCGCTTTTTAAATTCAATGCTTCTTTCCACATTAGGGTACGCTTATGAGGACTATTGAGTCCATTAACATTAAGAGATGATATTTTCAGTACCATATTGTAGTGTGAGGAGTAAGATATTAATTAAACAGTCCCGGAGTTCCACCTTCCCTTCACCTCCTGGTTCTATACCGCCTCCCATCAATCCCACATCTCTGTCCTGGTGCTTACAAATGGAGGAAAGCGGAAAAACAGAAACAAGGAACATAACAAAAATAGAATGCAACAAATAGCATAGCATTATGTCAAAACTTATCCATGAAATGGGATGGTCGGAGTCCATCTTCAGGAACGCCATCCCACTGCGTCAAGGGGAAAAGTTCTGCCTTCGCTGAAGTGTGACCATATGGAACAGCACTAAGAATATGCAAGAACTTGTCACTGTGCCCGGTTAATGTCTCAACGGTGAACAGTACGCCATTCCGTAGCAATCGGTCGAGGTGGAGAGGTTCGATCCGTCCTGGAGATGGCCTTGAAGCGTGCTTTTTGAAGAAAAGTAGCGCCTTCTGCTGGTGACTTGAAAACAAGTGTGGAATTATCATATTTGACAATGAGTCGGGTCGGGTAGCCCCATCTGTATAGGATGCCATGTTCTTTCAGAGTTGTAATGATTGGAGTGAATTCTCTGCGAAATCGCAGTGTCGCCGCAGAGAGGTCTGAATACAATGCAATGTTCTGATAGGGGTCCGGCAAAGGTGATTGTTGCCTTGCTTTGTGAAGAAGTTGTTCTTTAATGTGAAAGAAGTGCACTCTAGCTAAAACATCACGGGGGATTGAGTCAGCAAGATGTTTGGGTTTTGCTACTCTATGTATCCTGTCGATGATGAGGTCTGCAGGTTGACAATTCGGTATCAAGGCTTTCATGAGGCCCGTGAGGTAGTTAGCAAGTTCCTTTGGCGATATTGTTTCAGGCACTCTCTGAGTTTTATATTATTATGGCGTGACCTGTCCTCCAGATCCGCCATCTTGGTTTGTAAACGCTGAACTTCACCCTCTAGACCAGTGGTTCTCAACTCCAGTCCTCGGGACCCACCTGCCAGTCAGGTTTTCAGGATTTCCTTAGTTTAGACCAGCTGATATAATTAGCGTCCATCCATCAGGACTTACCACAGGTATTCATTCTGTGGGATATTCCTAAATCCTGACTGGCAGGTGGGTCCCGAGGACTGGAGTTGAGAACCACTGCTCTAGATTATAATGGGCATCAATCAGGTTGTTGTGTGAGGATACTAGTTCCCCCATTTTTGTTTCAATGTGGTCAACCCGTCCCTCCACCTCCTTGAGGGCCTCAATGACCGGTAGGAGAAGCTCTCTCATGTTGGCAGTGATAGATTCTTGAAGCGCTTGAAGCATGGCTTTCAAAGTGGAGTCAGTAACTCCTATATCAGACACTGGATGATTGTCTAGAGAGGTTGAGGCATCCGAGTCCCGACTTGCCTGTGTGGCTGGATCACTCTCTGGTGTAGACACTGCGTGTTCAGGTTGCAGGGCCTGTAATGGCGCGAACTGCGCAGCTCCAGAGTGTAGGGCAAGATGGCTGCCACCTCGTGACCGGGAGCCTTCGCATGGAGTCGCTGGAAGCACCCTCGGGCTTTCCATAGCCCTGGTGGATTTCGGGGGTTCCGATCCGCTTCTGCGCCTGTTCGGGTGGTGAGTTTCACCTGATTCAAGTAGCGGTGGTGGTTCCAACGCACGTGATGAGGTCGGTGATGCCGCGTCCTCCCTCTCTCTGTCATTTGGATGGGAGAAGTAGAAGTCAGAGATTTTCTTGGGCCCCACCGTAGTCTTCCTGCGTTTAGGCATGATGAGGCTTGGTTTAGGAGAGAATTGAGGCACAGGGTGCAGGGTTTCAGTCGCTTTTGGCGTGCTGATATGCAGGAGCAAAAAGCTCAAGCGGCCATCTTCCTCAGCGTGCAGGCCACGCCCCCCGACATGCCCTATTCTTATCCCTTTTGCAGACAAGAATAGGCACTTTCACTACTGGGCTCATGAAAACTGAGGCATGCACACGGCCGATATCCGTATTTTGCAGATCTGCTTATACAGTCATAGCATTATATAATAATACAAAATACGTGTATTAGGACTTTTTCTCTTTTTTACACTAAATAAACTTTTGTCAAACGTGTTTGTTTTTTAATGTTTTACTTCCAGGTGCAAATAGCCCTAGTGCATGATCACCTCCTGTACCTGATCTTTATAGAAGGGAGATATTTAGTATCTTTAGGCCTAGTTCACACGTCAGTGTTTTGGTCAGCATTTCCATCAGTGATTGTGAGCCAACACCAGCATTGGAGCCTCCACAGACATAAGGTATAAGGGAAAGATCTGCTCCTGTTCTGTGCACTACTGGTTTTGGCTCAAAATAACTGATGGGAATAACTGATCAAAACAATCAAGTGTGAACTAGGCCTTAGGCTATTGACCATATTATACCTGTGTGAACTAAAATCTTGTAGTGCCCCCCCTTGTAGTGCCCCCTCCTTGTAGTGCCCCCCTGGTGCCTCCGTTGCCCCCCCTCCTGCTTTGTATTGTATGATGGCAGCGGCTCAGGATCGGAGCCGCTGCCATCAGCAGAGAGTGTGAGCTGTAATTACAGCTCACACTCTGCTGCTAACAGCTGAAATCGGTGCTGGCACCGATTTCAGCTGTTTAACCCCATAGATGCTGCGGTCAGTAGCCGCCCGCAGCATCCATGGGGTTAAGAGGGAGGGAGCTCCCTCTCTATACCATCGGGCGGCCGCTGCTGCAATGGCAACGGCCCGATGGTTACCATGGCAACCAGACGCTTTACAAAAAGCGTCCTGGTTGCCATGTAGCTAAGGCTGATTAGACCCTCAGGGTCTGATCAGCCTTAGTGTAGCACTGATACAGTGCATTGCAATAGATGGCTATTGCAATGCACTGTATAGCCATCAAGCCCACTGGATCTTCAAGATCCAAATGGGTCTTGATAAAGTTTAAAAAAAATGTAAAAAGTAAAAAAGAAAAGTGTGAAAAGAAAGTAAAAAAAAGTGTAAAAAAGTAAAAAAAATAAAGTTTAAAAAAAGTTAAAAAAGCGCCCTTTTTCCCCAAATAAAGTAAAAAAAAAGAAAAAGTACACATATTAGGTATCGCCGCGTCCGTATCGACGGGCTCTATAAAAGCGTCACATGGTCCACCCCGCCAGCTGTACGCAAAAATTTTTTTTAAAAAAAAAAACTATACCAAAACAGCCATTTTCTGTCACCTTGCCACACAAAAAGTGTATTAGCAGGCGATCAAAAAGGCGTATTTACCCCAAAATGGTACCAATCAAACCGTCATCTCGTCCCGCAAAAAATGAGCCCCTACCTGAGACAATCGCCCAAAAAATAAAAAAACTACAGCTCTCTGACTATGGAGATACTAAAACATGATTTTTTTGTTTCAAAAATGATATTATTGTGTAAAACTTAAATAAATAAAAATAAGTATACATGTTAGGTATCGACACGTCCGTAACAACCTGCTCTACAAAAATATCACATGATCTCTCCCCTCAGGTGAACACCGTAAAAAATAAAAAATAAAAACTGTCTAAAAAAAGCCATTTTTTGTCACATTTCTTCACAAAAAATGTAATACCAAGCGATCAAAAAAGCATATGCCCCAAAAAATAGTACTAATCTAACAGTCATCTCGTCCTGCAAAAAATGAGCCCCTACCTGAGACAATCGTCCAAAAAATAAAAAAACTACAGCTCTCTGACTATGGAGACATTAAAACATGATTTTTTTTTGTGCTTCAAAAATATTGTGTAAAACTTAAATAAATAAAAAAAAGTATACATAATTGATATTGCCCGCGTCCGTAACGACCTGCTCTATAAAAATATCACACGATATAACCTGTCAGATGAATGTTGTAAATAACAAAAAATAAAAACTATGCCAAAACTGCTAGTTTTTGTTACCTTGCCTCACAAAAAGTGTAATATAAAGGTACCAAAAATCGCATGTACCCTAGAATAGTACTAACAAAACTGCCAACTTATCCCGTAGTTTCTTCCAAAATGGGGTCAGTTTTTTGGAGTTTCCTACTCTAGGGGTGCATCAAATCTGACATGGAAACTTAAACTTTTTCCAGTGAAATCTGCCCTGGCGTTCCTTTCCTTCTGCGCCGTGCCGTGTGCCTGTACAGCAGTTTACGATGACAAATGGGGCATTTCTGTAAACTACAGAATCAGGGTAATAATTATTGAGTTTTGTTTGGCAGTTAACCCTTGCTTTATTCTCGGACTAAAATGATTTAAATGGAAAATCTGCCAAAAAAGTGAAATTTGGAAATTTTGGCTACATTTTTCTTTAATTCTTGTGGAACACCTAAAGGGTTAATAACGTTTGTAAAATCAGTTTTGAATACCTTGAGGGGTGTAGTTTCTAAAATGGGGTCATTTTTGGGTGGTTTCTATGATGAAAGTCTCACAAAGTGACTTCAGACCTGAACTGGTTCTTAAAAAGTGGGTTTTGGAAATTTTGTGAAAAATGTCAAGATTTGCTTCTAAATTTCTAAGCCTTCTAACGTCCCAAAAAAATAAAATGTAATTTTCAAAATGATCCAAACCTGAAGAAGACACATAGGGAATGTAAAGTAATAACTATTTTTGGAAGTATTACTATGTATTTTAAAAGTAGAGAAATTGACATTTGGAAATTTTTCTAAATTTTTGGTAAATTTGGTATTTTTTTATAAATAAGAATGAAATATTTTGACTCAAATTTACCACTGTCATGAAGTACAATATGTGACGAGAAAACAATCTGAGAATGGCCCGGATAAGTAAAAGCGTTCTAAAGTTATCACCACATAAAGTGAGACATGTCAGATTTGAAAAATGGGGCTCCGGCATTTGGTCCAAACTGGCTGTCGGTTGAAGGGGTTAAAGGGGTTCTCCAAGTTATATTTATTGATCATCTACCCTCAGGATAGGTCATCAATATCAGATCGGTGGGGGTCCGACACCCGGCACCCCCTGCCAATCAGCTGTTTGAAGATGAGGCGCACACCGTGCCAGCGCTGCCTCCTCTTCATTGTTTACCTGCTCGCCATGATATCCGCAGCAGTGAGCAGGTGCAATTACACCTAACCTCCCCATTCATTTCAATGGAACGGCTCGTACCCATAGACTTGTATAGGAGCGATCCGTTCCACTGAAATGAATGGGGCGGTTAGGTGTAATTACACCTGCTCACTGCTGCGGATGTTACGGCGAGCAGGTAAACAATGAAGAGGAGGCAGCTGATACGGCGCGCGCCTCATCTTCAAACAGCTGATCGCGGGGATGCCGGGTGTCGGACCCCCACCGATTGGATATTGATGACCTATCCTGAGGGTAGGTGATCAGTAAATATAACTTAGACAACCCCTTTAATATTTACAGAGATCATTGTGTGCCCAGCGTCAGTGATGTGTACTGTATATTATTCACATTATGATGTCACTAAATTTATTTACACAATCCCAATGTAAAAATTAATAATAATAATATTTAGGACTCAGTCGCACTTGCTTATCTGGTATTTGGCGTCAGATTTTCAATAGCACAAAGCAGGGATTAATAAACAAATGACCAAAAAAAAAGAAACTTGGTAAATGCACATGGTTTACTGATTGTAGAGTAAGACATATAAAAAGCATCTAGATACTGCACAGCAGAATAATTCATGTATACTTTCATAACATACATCTCATTCATATTATTCCTTCACAAGATATGACATGATAAATACATTATGCAATCTCATTTTTGAATTTTTCTCCATTTATGTGCTGCACATCAGAAAGAACACTTTGAGTAACCTATCCTTAACCTGACCTGATGGAAATGCAGTATAATCTGCCAGCAGCAGGTTATAGAGCAGGAGGAGCTGAGCAGACTGATATATAGTTTTGTTACAATACTTCAAACATAAGTAGTCATTTATTTATTGAAATCTCTGCTCGTTCTGGGCTTAGGAGTCCAGTGGGTGGTTCTGTTCAGGCTATATCTGTATGTAGATTTTAATGCAAAGGGGGGAGGAAATTAGGGCTTTTGTGACGTATTTGGGAGTGGTTAGCTATGTTAATAAGTTTCACTCCAGACTTATCATTGCCACTCAGCGGCAAACTCACTCCAGTAGTAGGGTGGTATAAAAAGAAAAAAAAAAATTAGAGCAGCATTTCTAGACAAAAGCCTTTAGATTTAAAGGGCTATTCCGGGTGCTATAAGTTATTCCCATGCACGTGATAGGAAATAACTATTAGATGGGTGGAAGTCCTACTGCTGGGACCCCCAACAATCACAAGAACAGGGACAGTATCTCTTGAAATGAATGGAGCAGCAGGCAGAGTATGCACACTGCAGCTCCAGCAATCTCTACGGCTATTTCCGGAACTCCCATAGAGATGAATGGAGTGACAGTTTGCATGCCCGATTCTGCTGCTCCGTGGGCCTCGAGAGGAACAGAGACCCTGCTCTTGTGATTGGTGGGGATAACTAGTCACTACCTCAATACATCTTTAAAAATATATCAAATTTAATGAATAAAGTGTAACATTTAGGGCCCATTCACATGACCGTGTGAATGGGTCCACATCTATTCCGCAATATTGCAGAATAGATGCAGCCCCATTCACTTCTATAAGAGCGGGCAGCCGCGGCACGGAGACAGCTCCATGCCGCGGCTCCGCATAAAAAAAAAAAATAGAACATGTCCTACACTTGTCCGCAACAGCAGACAAGTATAGGCATTTTCAATGGAGTGCCCGGCTGTGTGTTCTGAACGTTGCAGAACACATGCCGGGCGGCACCCGTAGTATTGCAGGTCTGCATTTTTATGGACCCACAAATCTATGGTCGTGTGAATGGGCCCTTATACATTTGGTGCAAATAATGCTGATGCAAACTTAATTCAACTGTTACCCTCATGAAAAATTTACCCAAAGTTTTTTTTTTGACAAAATTATACATGAATCTGCTCAGCTTCTCCTGCTCTATAACATGCTGCCTGGACTGTGTTTCCCATGTGATGACTGCTTTAAAAAAAGATTTGTCATTAGAGACTTACTACATATCCACAGAATACGCAGTTTCAGTAACTCCCACTCGCTTCTACTGAAGTTACAGCAATAACCTAGGTCGATCGAGTGAAGGAGACTGCTGCTGGTATTGTGATCGCTCATCCCCATACAGAATCACTGTTTCTGGGCAGCAGATGGCTGTTTGGACATCAGAATCTACTGCCCAGGAATGATGACAGGTGGTGCCATGACAGAAAGGATCACCGGAGCGTTCTGCTCATTCATCGGTTGATAGACAGTACATTCAGATGGGCAGACTGTCGGGTTGGAGCCTTCACAGGAACGGTCATTACCAATAATCTACCCGAAAATTAGGCAGTGTGAATCCACCTTAACATGCACACCTATTTGCTGGACCAGGTTAAATGGAGAGTTCAGGGGTATTATATATGTTAAATTGTGTTTTACAAAAACTGGGCCTTTATAAAAAGGGATGGTAATCATCGAAATGGCAACAGTGGATTGGTGAAGTAATACTTTTTTAACCCACTATTCCCCACATATAAGACATGTTATTCTGCTAAACAACCCCTTCTAATGTGAGTCAGCAGGTGTACCATTCCAAAGCACAAGCTGTATCCTAATGACAGCGCCTCCCAGCCTGACTGCTTTTGACTCACAAGTGCCATGGTGACAATCATATGAAGTCAAGTAAAGCTGGGGTTGCTGTAAATATGATATACTGTGCTTCTGAACACCTGCGTGTGACACTGAACAGAGGATGTAATAGAGGATGACAGGATCACTTTAAGCCAGTTACCCAAGTATGAGTAGTATGAGATGAGAATATACAGAACTGTCATATCTCTCATCACACTAGACCTCAGTGACTGTGGCATCAAACGTTCTCAAGTGCTGCCGACATCTCTTTAAACTGCTTGGAGAAATTCTGAAAGACACAGAGTAACACTTTAATACAAATTTCTGTACTTGTACTAAACATAGGCCTGGAAACAAATCAAATTCACAGAAAATCAATGTCTGCTGTCTACTCGCCCAGGAATTTGGAGAACATGATCCCAAACATCTCTGAAATTACTAAAGCTGCAGACTGGGGTTGCCAAACATGCCTAATTCACTTCACATTCCTTAAAGGGGTGTCTGACTTCAGCAAGTGGTATTTATCATGTAGAGGAAGCTAATACAAGGCACTTACTAATGTATTGTGATTGTCTGCATTGTCATTAATTTTTCCATTACATTATACACTTCTGGTATACAGGGGTTACAGCCAGTGCTGCGGCTCAGATACAAGATGTCTGGGATGGGAGCTGCTGCGCATGCGCGATTATGTGTGCTCCACCAGAGAGGCCGGAGCTTTTTCCTATAATGCGCAAGCTTGGCCACTAGGGTTGAGTGAAACGGGTTTGGATACAGCAATCAGAACCAGATTACAATCAAAAACTTCATTTAGAATATCAGCTCCATCCTACTGTAAAATGTATGTCCTCAGCAGAGGTCTTTCCGAAGTTTCAGCAAGTATCACGAGACTTACTTTGTGTTACCTCTATCACGTGTCACTTTGTTCATACATTACTATCAAAATACTAAACCGAACTCAGCTTCATGCCTCATTAAAGCCAGGTTCAGCTTCATTTTTATACATTAATTTATGTGAATAAATGAAGTAACACGTGATAGAAGCGAGACGAAGTGAGTCTTGTGATATTTGCTGTAACTTCTGTGGAGGCCATACGTCTTACAGTAGGACGGAGCCGATATTCTTGATGTAGTTTTTAAAAGAATCAGGTTTGAATACAGCAATCCAAACCCGATTCACTCAACCCTAATGGCCACCACTTCTGGACTGCAGGGTGGTCATAACCCCCGGATATAAGCAGTGTATAATATGACAGAAAAATGAATCCAGCCTGCAAAGGAGACAATATGGAGGATCACAAGACATTAGTAAGTGCCTTGTATTAACTGTCTCTACAACCCTTTATACTGTGTAAATTGAGAGTGATATTGGGACAATACCCACAGGATTGTTGAATACATTTGGTCTCTGGGAGCAAAATGCTGAGACCCATAATGACAAGTATGGGGGGAAAGAATATATCTGGGGTAAGGAAGAGGTGTATGGAGAAAGCATGGATGCTGCTGCTACATACAACTCTATGGGAGTGAGAGCGTTTGGCTGTTCAACGTGATGTTTCTGTATCTTCCACAAAATGCATGGAGCAGCAGCTTCATAAACCCCTCCTCATCCAAGTGATGGAGCGGGAGACCCCTGAACCAGTGACTACTGCCTTATGGATAAAGATAAATGCTAGTGGGAAAACCCATTACAAAAGGCATCCGTACAAACCTGAAACTCTGGAATGGACATTTCAAAGACTTTGCTTTGGACCTGGCCGGAATGGTCTGCTACTTTCAATTCCACGGTGACATAAGGGTGGTTAAGGGATCTGCAGCTGTCTGAACTGGCCGCCATTCCAATTTTCCACTGAAAATCAAGAAGCTGCAATTGAAAGCAAGAAAGTTAGGGACTAAGAAGGACTCAGCTGTGATAACCTCCATTCCTTCTCATGAAAAACAGGGCGTTTTTCACACTTAGGCCACTTTCCCACGACAGCATTTAGTCAGTATTGTGCAGCACTACTTTTAACACCTTAAAGGGGTATTCCGGTAACGTAACTTAATTTTTGATAAACTGCATTAAGGCTGCAAGCTGTGACCCAACCAGAACCCATATGATACATTAACCAGAGCTTCATTTTACCTTGCAATCCATTTGTCTAGCTCCTGTGTGAGCCTGCAGCACGCAGAGTATCATGGCTCCTGATCTTCCCTCACAAAACTACAATTCCCACAATGCCTCGCTTTCCTGCTGTGAGTTTGTTCATGAGTGTTGCTGTTCACTGTTTGGCTACCTGACATTCCAGTGCAGACACGCCCCCTCTACTCAGTAATCAGCAGCACACTGACATTTAGCTAGAGAATTGATAGCAACACACTGAGCATGCCTGACCTGACAAAGACTCAGAACTACAGGTCGGTGCCATGATAATTTATGAGGAAACTCAGTGGTTAGCAGGGGAAGAAAAGTACTTTATAACTACTGAACGGTGAAAATGTGAAATTGACATTATATTAGGTAATGATTGATGATGAATTAGTCTAAAACATAAGTTATATTTATATTAACCGGAATACCCCTTTAAAGAACGATATATGTTTTTTACGGCGGTCCTTATTGGGCTTTATTCTAGAGCACCGCCATTTTACACAGAGCTTTAGAAAAGGATGGTGCTGCCCTGAAACCTCCAAGCCTGAGCTGTCAGCTCACAGCTAGGGGCTTGGAAATTATTTTGAGGACCAATCTGACCGGTCCCCACAAGCTGTGATCTCTGTGAGAAACCAATCACAGCTTCACTGTAAGTTAAACAGCAGCCTCTGCGACCGGCCTCTTTCAGATGGGTGAGTGTCACGCTCCGGGCTTGCAGCACGAATATGCGGCAGCTCCCGTCCTGCCCTCCAGCACTGACAGTATCGCATAGCATTATATTGATTTATGCTGCTATGTAACCCTTAGAAGTCTGGAATGTATTGGATAACACTGACATAATGCTGTCAGTGTTATCCAATACATTCCAGAACTGTAAGGGTTACATAGCATCATAAATCAATATAATGCTATGTGACACCAGCAGTGCTGGGAGTTCAGGACGGGAGTTCTCCCTGACACACGCTGTGAGTCCAATGTGTGGGACTAGCTTGTGTGAAAGGGGTCATCCCTGTCTCCCACCTTTCTTTTCACCCGGTTTTCATGAGAGGGAAGACAGAGAAGAGAACCCCAGGTGACGCTCTGAAAATTGTCACAGAGTCTGCAACACTTACAAAAGGGTAAAAAATATTTTATAACACTTTTATAAAACCTTCCTTAGGACTTATATTAAGGTTAGGACTAGGGCTGTTCCTAAAAATACTAAAAAAATAAAATAATAAATAACATTTAATTTACTGTTTTTTTCTTTAGTTCCTACATACTAAAACAAAAAAGATTTATTTACATTTATTGTTTTAGATTTCCCATCATAAAATATCAAAATGGCACGGGTAACTATCAGCGCAGAGGAAACTTATAGAGGTATTCCGGTTACATTAAGTTATCTACTGTCCACAGGATAACTATTATATTGGTGGGGATCCCAGCATTAGCAACTCAATTGATCACAAGAACCTTGTACCCCCTGAATGTACCCACTCCCATTCATTTCTATGGGAGTATATATTTTTTTTTTTTTATTTTTTTTTTACCATTTCTTTTTTTAAGTCATAATAGCAGACTTAAACTTAAAGAGGCTCTGTCACTAGTTTCTAACCTATGTATTAAAATACATAGGTATATAGGTGCATTACACACAATCCCAGACATACCTTTATAGCAGAGATCATTGCGGTGGTTGTTGAGGAAAGTGAACTTTTAAAAATATGCTAATTAGCCTTCGGAGCACCGGGAGGCGTGCTCTTTCCTTCTGAGCACTGCACCTTCACCGCCCTCCCGGGTCTGAGGCACGCCCTCCTGCCTGTAATCAAGCCCCTGGAGTAAATGATAGACAGCGCTAGACCATTCGGTCTAGTGCTGAAATCTCACGCCTGCGCATTAGAACTGTCCCCGGCGCATGCGCAATAGTGCTTGCAGTGTTCGCTGAACCCGGAAGTGACAGCGCGTGCGCAGAGGAAAGAAAGCGCTTGCAGTGTCCGGCACTGCAAGCGCTACTGTGCATTCGCCGGGGACAGTTCTAATGCGCAGGCGTGGGATTTCAGTGCTAGACCGAATGGTCTAGCGCTGTCTATCATTTACTCCAGGGGCTTGATTACAGGCAGGAGGGCGTGCCTCGGACCCGGGAGGGCGGTGAGCATGCAGTGCTCAGAAGGGAAGAGCACACCTCCTGGTGCGCCAAAGGCTAATTAGCATATTTTTAAAAGTTCACTTTCCTCAACAACCGCTGCAATGATCTCTGCTATAAAGGTATGTCTGGGATTGTGTTTAATGCACCTATATACCTATGTATTTTAATACATAGGTTAGAAACTAGTGACAGAGCCTCTTTAAAATCTTCTGATCACTGGTGAAATATCTATCAATACTTGCTGTTGGCTAGCTTTTCTACCCAGGAGACCATAGTTAGGCCTCTTAGGCGGAGTTATCAGATCAACAGGGTGCCGGGTGCATAAGAGCAAGCTGTCCCATTGAAGTGAATGGGACGGCTTCTTGTAATTACACCTGTTCAATGCTGCGATGTCAACGGCGAGTAGGTAAACAATGAAGGAAAGGCTGCGCTGGCACGGCACGCGTCCTTCTCTTTAACCAGCTGATCAGCAGGGGTGCCGGGTGTCTGATATTGATGACCTATCCTGAGAATAGGTCATCAATAACAATATCTTGGAAAATCCCTTTAATTACATCATAAGTTACATACATCATCATAAGTTTTCCCTTTTCATGCCCTAGCAGGTTTGGGGACTTTTATCTCATCCTGTACCATCTCCATGGTGAGGCCAGCCCCAATGATCCTCGCACAGCGCCGCGATCAAGCCAGACTGGCTTTATCGAGGGGAGCGGAGTTTCTCCAACCTGACAGATGCAGTGTGAGTGTGGCCGTGTACAGTCATGTGGGCATGGTGCCAGTGCATGCGTGATCACCTTGGAGTAAGAGTACATCAAGGGGCTTACCATGATGTCAGCGTGCAGGAAGGGGTTAATAGTACGTGTCAGCCAGAGATGTGGCCCAGAGTGTGGTCACTATATAAATGGATACACACCAATGGAGACCACCATATATGTGGACACACATGCATATGACTACCGCATATCTGGACACGCATGTCCACATACATAGACTCACTAGCTGAGAAAGATCACATGTCCAGCTCCATGGCAACGTTACACAACAGGAGCCATGGGGCTAGCCACATTGTCTCCTCTGTTCTTTCAGCATCAGTAGCTTTTACAGTACAAGGTATAGCTATAAATTAAGAAACACACATTACCTGTGTAGCTGGTAATAAGCCTCTGGAACATTCAGTGTCGGACAGCTTTTTCCCCTCTTCATTCCACACATGGCGAATAACCTGCAGAGTCTGCTTGGGTAGTTTGTAATGACTTACAACAGTGCTTAGCAATGCATCTGTGGACAGTCTGTGCTTCACAGCAGCACTATGAAGAAAGAAGAAAAGACAGCAGTGCAAAAATACTGAGACAAAACCTAAACTAAAGCCAAAAATCTGCACACCCATGAGGAGCCAACTGAGGTGCTGTACTCCGTGGAGCGATATTTTTTTTTTAAGGGATAGATCACTTTATAAAAAAAACCCTAACATGCCATGAACTGCTGAGTTGCATCACATACAATGACCATTCACTTCTCCCTTAACCCCCTAACTGCTTTGCCAGAGTGGAGCTCCAGCAGTGGGAAAAGTAGCTAACTGGAGTAGGGGGGGGGGTTGTCTGCATTAGATGCTGATACCTCCTGAGTGGTAGCAGCTAGAAACATGCAACTGTTTGAAAGCAGACATTCAAAGCTTTCAGAATATATCAAAATGACAGCAATATGTTCAGGACAGAGAAAGAGATCACTGATAGAAATCGGGATGGTGTGAATGCAGCTGAAAATGAAAGTAAAAACAGGTTTCACTCGCGATTATTCCCGACTTAATTTCCAACAGTGATTTCTCCTCTGTTTCTTGGACTTTAGTTGTCATTATGGTCTTGTATGAAAGCCTGGACTGTCAGCTTTAAGACAAGACCAGTGTCTGCATGTTTCTAGCTGCTACTAGCTACTTTTCACACTGCCCGGGCTGGACTCGGGCAGAACAGTTAGGAGGTTAAAGGGGTCGTGTAGCTTTTTCTTACTGACGATCTATCCTCTGGATAGATCATCAGCATCTGATCGGCGGGGGTCCCAAGAAGTATTCGGATCCAGGTTCTGGTTTAAAAAATGTAGAATTTTTTTTTGTGGCACAAAAGATGTTCAGTGCCTGCACAGAAGTTTACACAGCAAAGGAAAGCTGCCATCTCACATCCTACGGGCAGCAGGGGGCCTCCAAGTGAACGCCTGGGGTAATGGGGGATAGGCAAATCTAGACTTTATTGTGACACAGAACAGAACATTATGGCATGTGTGGAAATTTTACTGCAAGGTGGACAACCCATTTAAGCGTACTAGCCTTAAAGGGGTTCTGCAGTTGTTAGATGCTGATGATCTATCCTCTGGATAGATCATCAGCATCTGATTGGCAGGGGTCTGACACCCGGGACCCCCACCGATCAGCTGTTTGAGAAGGCAGTGGCGCTGCAGGAGCGCGGCGGCCTTCTCTCTGTTTTCCTCAGGCCCAGTGACGTCACGACTAGTATCACTGGCCTGGGCGGGGCTAAGCTCTGTTCACATTGTATGGAGCTTAGCCCCGCCCAGGCCAGTGATAGTTGTTGTGACGTCACTGGGCCTGAGGGAAACGCAGAGAAGGCCGCAGCGCTCCTGGAGCGCCGCTGCCTTCTCAAACAGCTGATCGGCAGGGGTCCCGGGTGTCGGACCCCCGCAGATCAGATGCTGATGATCTATCCAGAGGATAGATCATCAGTTTTAAACAACTGCAGAACCCCTTTAAATAATGAGAAAAAAAAAAAACTGTTGAAGTGTGTGAAGCTTGGTACAACCATCAAATGTGATTGTCAGCAGATCTTTATGTATGTCCGCTGATTCAGTCACATCTACCATCATTTATCACATTGCATGGAATAATTCCTATTACATACGTAGATATCTACCTGAAGAGATAGTTCACTGCATTTAGAACATTTCTAACTTGATCCACATTTGTGTCCACTCCCGCTGCTTGAAACCTCTGTTAACGAGAAGTTACACAGTTAGTCCTCCAAGTCATATGAGCCCTGGAAAACACTGCTCAATGGCAGAAGGAAATCAATTTATAATTCACCTTTACATACAAATAGAAAAAAAAACCCAAAATTAAAGGCATTACATTTTTCAAAATTGATTGAAGAAAATTTACAGTAAAGCTACTAAAATGTGTATGTAGCAAGTGGTGCTGCTGTCCACAATCCTTATATATGTCCAACAGTTTATATTGTTTGGGTTTAAGATTCTGCTCACATAGCGTTCTTATACCAGTGCCATAGCCCCTGTATGCAAAGCAGAATGGTACAGTCCACAAATCAGTCCCATGTAATGGATACATGGCCTAACTCTGTGATGGCTAACCTCTGGCACTCCAGCTGTGGTAAAACTACAACTTCCAAGATGTACACTTGCTTGGCTGTCCTCAGAACCCCACAGAAATGAATGGAGCATGCTGGGAGTCGTAGTTTCACCGCAGCTGGAGTGCCGGAGGTTAGCCATCACTGGAACTGAATAAGGCTAAACACAGAGGAGACAGGAAGAAGAAACCAAAGGCAAAGACATCACAGTATTGTTGGCTGATCCAGTTTTCGGCCTGGCTAACAATCTGTTAAGGAAGAGGAAGTTCTGGACTCTCCCCAGACTTATGGACTAGGCGTGCTGCATTTTTAGGCCTGATTCTTTTGTTCTCCCATGAGATAAACTGGTGCCAAAAGTGTCTCAGCAGCTTTCTCCTCTTTCCTCATTGACAACACTTGAACCAATGGAACCAAATAATGTACATGTAGAGAGTCTGGAGATATAGCCGTTGGCCAAATGAGTGTTCGGCTAAGATCTTCTGAAGGTGTTTTGGTACCTTAAAGGGACACTAAAGATTTGTTTAGTACTTATAAACAATCTACATGTGAATATTCTATGCACTTTTTGTGGATGGTTTTCTGGATATAATTTTTTGAGGTCAATCCATGTATTCTGCATCCTGGCTCTTAACTTCCTCTTTGTACAGCAAACAGCCTCGCCTGACTTCCTCAGACTGCGACCAGAGAGGGAAGGGGGATAAGTGACCAGAGCATCACACTGACAAGTGCAGTGCTCTACTGTGGGCATCTTTATCTGGACCTAAAGCTCCATTTACACAAGTCAATAATCGCCCAGATTATCGGGAACGACTGTTCCTAAGAAAGGTCGATCTCAACAAACTGCCTGTGTAAATGTGCTGGAGAACACCCAATGAATGGGATGCAGATTGTGCGGTGTAAACAGCGATCTGCTGCTCAGAAAACATGAATATGTAAGAGGGATCATAATAGCGATCCCTCGTCGACAAGCAGCTGACTGCCGGGAAGGAACACTTTCTTCCCGATAATCTGCTGAAGAATCGTCCACTGTAAATCCACCATAAGAAAATAACAATGGATCTGTCAGCTGTTATCCCAATTCTACATCTACTACTAATAATGAATTTGACTTGCAGATATATTCTTCCCTCACAGCAGCAGTAAACTGACAATAGATTACCTATCTATTTAGGAATCCTATCTCCCTTCTGAAATAGTTTTTTATAAATACAGAGTTTAAAAAATAAGGTATAGCTGTAACCATATTGACCAGAAGACCTTTGTGATTTTTGCAAGGCAGGGTGGAAAGCGAATGGAAGCAGTGCTCCGTCCACTACACACAAAGAAGGAAGCGGTGTAGGTTCGGTGCCCGCAGCACAGCTGATTGGAAGGAATGTGGGGCGTCAGACACGGACCATCAATATAAAAGGAGCAGAAAACCCCTTAAACAGTTCTTCAAAACTTGCCATTCACCCATTCCTTAGCTCTTACCTGACAAAGTAGTGCCTGGTCTACACCGGTGTTCTGACATTGCAGATGCTGAATGCTTTTCTGGCACTAAAATAAGACATTCAAACTTTTAGGGCAAATATGCTTTTAAACATTTTTGTTTTTGCATGAAGTGATGACAATACTGCCGGGAACCCTACTTATATTCCGCATGAAAGGCTCCACCATTTTTACCCTAAGGCTCCTCTCACACAGTCAGTGTTTGGTCAGTGTTTAATCAGCAATTGTGAGCCAAAACCAGGTGCAGGACGAAAACACAGAACAGGAGCAGATTACTACATTATACATTAACTCTGTGGAGGCTCCACTTCTGGTTTTGACTCACAATCACTGATGGAAATCATTGACCACGTGAAAGTGACCTAACACAGAATTGTCCGCAGTCAGCTGCTGCTCGGGAAGCTATAACACAGGCTCATTTACTTGTATGCAGTAACACAGCACTGTGAGTTACCCCCCCAGAAAATGCTGAATGTATCTTGGTGCATTCCTACACTAGATCTATGGTGGTCCGAACTTAGAGTCAGTAATACATCAGTAGTACTGCAGAAAAGGAGTCCAGATCACTATTCTGTTTATTTTCCTACTTCCCCCCCATTCCCCAGTTGTTCGCCGAAATACATAGTTGGGACGCCAGTGCACATGCTATTATGTTAGCCCAGCAGTCCCCACTGATTTTCAGTGTAGTTTTGACTGCTGAGAGAGAGGGGAGAAAGGGGTCAGTAGGGAAATAAAAAACAGCGATCTGGACTCCTAATCTGCAGTACTGATCATGTGTTACTGTGGACAGTAGTCGCTGCGGTGACAGATTTTCTTTAAAAGGCTTGTCCTATTACACAGCATAGGAGATAAGTGTCTGATCAGCTGCCACTTCATTCAGCTAAATGTTACCTTTGGCGATGCAAAGATTCGCCTATCTCTGGCAGTGTCACAGAGTTGGACAGAGCAGCACGAGTGACCTCAAACAGGGGAACACAGAGTCTGCATTCTTAAGAGGCCCCAGCGGTCGGACCTCTGCCATATCTTACATCCTCTATGCTGTGGATAGAATTAAGTCTTTGCAATGGGACCACCTCATGAGTAGCTGTTTTCTCTATCCAGTCCTTGTAAAAAAAAATAAAAAATTACTTGCACGCACTCTTTAGATAAGTAAGCTGTAAAAGCGGTACACCTGCTGTTGATCATCTCCTAGCAGGTAATACTAGGAGTTGGAGTTTCTCAACAGCAGAAAAGCCAAAGTTAGATGATCAGTGTTCTAGAGCCGTGTTCCTCAACTCCAGTCCTCAGGACCCATCTGCCGGTCATGATTTGAGAATATCCCACAGAATGAATACCTGAGGTAAGTCCTGATGCACTGACACTAATTATATCACCTGCTGAATACTAAGGAAATTCTGAGGACTGAGGACTGGAGATGAGGAACACTGTTCTAGAGCATACTCACTTAAAGGGGTTTTACCATCTTGGACAATGGGGGCATATTGCTAGGATATCCCATTGTCCTATAGGTGCGGTTATCACCGCTGGGACCCGCACCTATATCAAGAACGGGGCCCCTGAAAGTGAAGGAGGGCGCATCGCGCATGCCCGGCCGCCGTCCATTCATTTGTATGGGGCCGCCGAAAATAGCCGAGCCATTTTGTATAGAAATGAATAGGAGCCGGGCTGCGCATGCGTGTCCATTCATTTCTATGGAGCCATCGGAAATAGCTGAGCCAGCGCTCGGCTATTTTCGGCGGCCCCATACAAATGAATGGAGGGCGGCCACGCATGCGCCCTCCTTCACTTTTGGGGCCCCGTTCTCGATATAGGTAAGGTGGGACCCACACCTATAGGACAATGGGGGCATATCCTAGCGATATGCCCCCATTGTCCAAAATGGTAAAACCCCTTTAAGGGTACAATCACACATTTCTGCATTTCAGCCACATGTTCCAGTATGAGATATATACATACACACACACATTCATTTTTATGGGACCATGCACACATCTATATAGAGCAGTATTGCCCCAGTTGTTTGATGGTGCAGGTTCCACCTCTGGGACCCACACCTATCTAGTAAAGAGGCCGGCAAAGTGAAGGAGGGCACGTGCGCGGCTGCACTCCATTTATTTAGCAGTAGCATTGGAATGGAAGTGCAATGTGCTCCCATTGATTTCTATGGGGATTCTGAAAATAGCCAAGCACGCCACTCGGAAAGCCAATAGGAATACTTGGTGGTGGCCAGACCCAGCACTGCCAGCCACCACTTTGCAGGCTTTGTTTTTGGCTGCGTTTACAAGATAGATGCAAGTCCCAGAGGTGGGACCTGCACTTATCAGACAATGGGGGCATATCCTAGCAATATGCCAAATTGTCTGAGATGGGAATAACCCTTTAAGACCCAAATACTCCATCTGCTAAAATATGCATAAATAATATGTTTTATATAATGTTTTTCTAGGTTTTTACACTGGAAAAATATCAGTGTGGACAGAGATATTGCTGACCCTGTGTTCGTCTTCACTTCTTCAAAGCCCCCATGCAAGCAGCACTGCACTAATATAGATGAAAAGGGCACCTACCAGTTCAGCAAACAAGTCCGGAGGTAGCAGTTTTATCAACTCACTCGACTTCTCAAATCCTGAATCAAAAAAGATAAATTAGTTTTTCTGAATAAACAAAAACCATTCATATCTATGGCAAAGGTATATTGCGGACATGCTATAGGGGATCTGGCAGACAGTATGAATGGCTCTATACGGAAAATCTAGGTGACAGAATCCTCTTAAAGGGACTCTTGCACCTGTTTTTCACCAATATAACTAAGAGCACTGCCCCACAGAAGATTGCACACACATCCCAGACATACCCGTGTGCACTGTGTGTCTGTATTACATGTCCAGCAAAAGCACTTTTATTCTGCAGGAAAACAGCTCCCAAGTGCCCGGCTCTGCTGCTGCAAGTGCCCAAAGCAAACCAGACTGAAGAGAGGAGGGCTGCTTTAGCTGCTCATATCTTGGGATTGGTAGCCTTATATGAAAGCTGGCATTCCAAGCTTTCAAATGATACCAAAATCACTCAGCATTATATCCAGTAGATATAACGGTTAGAAATCGAGTCAGGAGAGAAAGCTGTTTTTAGTTTCACTTTCAGCTTTCTCTCCTGACACTTGGGAGCTGTTTTCCTGCAGAATAAAAGTGCTTTTCCTGGACATGGAATACAGACACAGAGTGCACACAGGTATGTCTGGGATGTGTCTATAATCTTCTGTGGAGCACTGCTGTTAGTTATAGTAAAAAACAGGTGAAAGACTCCCTTAAAGAGTAACTATACTTTTATTTTTTCACACGAATAAAAGTGAACATAAGAAGCTTAGTAAAATCTGGAGAAAAAAAATGTATTTTTCTTCATGTATGTACCACTTCTCCTCCCTCTACCTCCTGAACTGACGAGATAGGACTCACTGGAGGGATAAGGTTACATACTGTCCATAGACATATATGGAAAGAGAAGGGAGAATATGCTGGAGGGAGACAGAGGCACAGACACACAGTGACACTGCTGTAGGCTCTAGTAAGTTTCTATCTTCGAACAATGCTGGATTAACAGCTACACTGCTCAGTACTGCTGTAATGTCCTCCATCTGCTGCCCCTGTGGGTGTGCTATAGAGAGCCAGGCCAGCAGGGTCTCCTCTCTGTGTGCAGTGTATGGAAGACATTGTAGCAGCTAGTTTCCATGCACTTGGACTTACCACAGAGGAGAATAAAGCCTGAAGATGGCTAAACTGATGAAAACTTGTAGCGTTATCCTCATGTATACACGGCAGATTATTCTGAAATGTCCACAGGGACATATGAACATGATATTTTGCAGGTGACATGCAGTGCAGACTCACATGGGAAGTGTTACCCATAAATGAAATAAATAGCAGTGGTGATGCTGCAGATAGCTTACATGCCATGCGATATCCTACTGCATGCTGATGTGTACTGATCCGCTATTATGTGTCACTATGAAGTGCCCATAGGTTATCTGAAGGCAATATGTAGGTTAGCTGACAAGGCATGGTGGGACTTGTAGTTCCAGCGCTACATCTGACATAAAGCTTACACCTAGAGCTGGTTACCCTTAGGTTTCTGCACTGTCTTTTACATGACAGCCATCCAGATGGCAGACGTTCCCTGCCTGATAACAGGTAGCAATAGCTTCTCTATGTAAATGCACATAGGACAGAGTTCAGCTTACCAGCTCCTGACAGCTCATACATCTCTCCTGTAGCCATATAACCCGTCACACCCAGCGAAACTCACGTGAGCACAATCAAATCATGTGACCAGCTGAATCCTTACTCAAATCCTCCATTTTTAAACCGGGCACCACAGCTCTACATTTACAGATAACACGCTGTATATGTAAGGAAACCCCTCGGAGCAGCCGGATATAAGGGTCTACTCCACAACCGCGCTGGTTGTTTGCTCAGGGCCCACCAACTCATATAACTGGCAAATAAAGGAGTATACAGGACTGGACGCTAGTACATCCATCTGGAGGCCTGGAACGCACAGAAACAGCCGCCCCTAGATTACCACGCTCCCATGATGCCACACGTTACAGCGCGCAAGCCTATTGGCTGGTCTACCTGCCTCAACGCGCTCCTCGATTATGGAAGAGACCATTTGTAGCCGGCTGCAGGGGAGAGCGCTGTCTTTTCCTTTCCTGCACTATAAAGCAGATTATAGCTTTAATAATTAAGTTGTGAAAGGTTCAGCTTCAGTTCTATTAAATGGATATTCCCCTCACTGCTTCTCTGTACATCATGTAACCTTGTGCATATTTAAAGTCGACAAGTGCTAACCTCCCTATGTTTGAAAATGAAGTAGTCCATGGGTGAAGTTTGGGAGAAGGAAGATTGAGGAGAGAGTGTGCTGTCAGATTAGCATCCATACAGAATAATAGGAGGAGGCATCATGCAGTCCATGCGCTGGCTGCCGCTGGAGGCCAATCCAGATGTAAGTAACTGGCTCCGTGGGTGCCATTAGCCCCCTCACTGTGTGCCACCATTCTAGACAGGTGACATTCTCTGTGTTTCCTTGCAGGTTATGAACCAGGTGAGTGAGAATACACTTTACCTTCCATAGTGGTGCTAGTAATGGGGCTGAAGAATAGAGACCCGAGCGGTGGAGTAAGTATGGTCTGGACAGAGGGAGATATATATATATATATATATATATATATATATATATATATATATATATATATACACACACACACACACACACTTACCTACAGGTACACGGTATTATGACAGTTTATGTGCAGGTGCTAAGGAGCAACTGTCATACAACATATCTTGCTGGGTAGCGTGGGTGTAACATCTATGGGTGTAGCAGATCTGATTACTCATCAGTGTGAGGATCCACTGGCACCGTCTGTGAAATGACAGTACAAGCCTACATGATTACAGTGTGAAACCTTTCAGATGAGCGCCTGAGATTGCATTGAAGAGTAGTCATCTATGGGAGTAGTCTTCTCAGAGAAGATGGCCACTATACGTAATATATGGTGGAACTAAGCCTGCCCTGGTGGTCTTCTGCCTAGTACTCCACACTAACCTTAGGTTCCTGATTCTGGACCTATAGGCACTCTGGTTTACTATGAGTAATGGCTCATGCATACGGCCGTATGTATTTTGTGGTCTGCAAAACCTGGATCTGCAAAAAAAAACAACGGATGACTACCATGTAACATCCATGTTACATCCGTATTTTTTTGCAGATCCATTGTAACAATGCCTGGGACAAGAATAGGGCATGTTGTATTTTTTATGCAGAGTAGACTTGCTGACATACGGACAGGGAATGCACACAGAGCCATTTCTGTTTTTTATGCAGCCCCATAGAAATGAATGGTTCTACATATATTCCATTATTTGGAAGGAAACGTTTCCTCCCAACAATCTTCTGCTCGGTGGTGGAGGAGACCACTTCTATAACATGCAGCGATCTCCTCCAAAATACGGGGTTGGGTTATGGGGGGGGTAGAGTAATCGTTAATGCCATCGCTCATCCCCATAAGGACTAGTTGTTTGCCAGCATCAGATGGTGTTTACACAGCATGATCTGCTGCCGGTAAACATTTTTTGCGTGTACACAAACACTTGTTTATTGGTTAATCGGTGGTACTTTTGCACCGCCAGATAATCTCTAACAAGCTCTCTTATGAACGCTCATTATCGATTATCTTTCAAATTCTCTGCCCATGTAAAGGGGCCTTTAGGCGGGGGGGCCATTTATCAAGACCAGTGTTTTCTTTACCGGTCTTGATTTCCCCTGTGCAGCCGGAGGATGGCCCCTGATTTATTTCTCGTCATGGATTTGGCACATCCTCCAGCAGGCTGTGTGCCAGACTGAAATCTATGGCAGCCTCCTAACTGTGGTAGATTTGTCTTCATGCCAGCAAGGGTCCGCCTCCTCCCCATTCTCAGCGTACTTTCTTTTTGGAAAGTGGCGAGGGTGGCGTGGAAACGCTATTTGCAACAAAATTTAGTTGCAGCAGCGTTTAAAAAGTCACAAACTCGGGGGACTTGTCACGACAGGTTCCATGGTTTACCCTGAATCACTGCAGTGTCTAAAAAAAGCAGCCAGGAATGAGGAGAAGATCTATGGGGCAGGTGCCCATTGAGTATCCATGACCACCTCTTCTTACACATATGGGGAGACCTGTCACACGAGCGGAAGTGGGGAGCTGTCCCCGTGACTCTTCTCCCTGTTACCAGCTCGTTCTTTAGGGGCTGTTCACATTACGTTTTTGTTGTACATTTAACAAATAAGTTTTTTTTGGGGGAGGGAGCAAAAGCGTAGTACACTCCACATTTCCATCCTGCAGAATCCAGCAAAAAACATACATTTTAAGATATACTTTTTCAATAATTGTACCCTATAGTGACGGATGGCACGGTATGACATCAGTCTGGAGCATCTATGTAACGTATATCTTATGTGCATTACATTAACCATGGGACAAAAAACCTCATGTGAACACCACCTAAACTATGTTTTCTCAAAAATGCTGCAGCCATTTGTTACCAGGGTAATCGTGAAGCTCCTGACGGGTTCCTTTTAAGTTACCGCTGTGAGGGACATTTATTATAGCTGTACACCAGTTTTCTGGGTACAGAACTCACAAAAAGTGTCACAAGTGCTGGTTTGTGACAAAATGTGTGACTTTTTAGCTTTTTCCAGTTCCCTCTCCACTTTATCAATAAGTGGGGGCAGATGAAATCTACTCTGGCTCCTGGCGCACGGACAGCGGGAGAGGCGACTCAGTTATTTAGGAGCGTGCCTCTTTATAAATGTGGGGCATCTTACGCCAATGCAGGGCAAATTAAGACGCAACACCAGTCCTAATAGTTCTCTCTCTCTGTGTTTTACTTCTACACCCTCTGCAAGATCTATATCTGTCAATGAATGACATTCAAGTTCAAAGAGGTTATACAAGATCTAAAACTTGGCGGACTCTGGCCGCAACATATGTCACACGGCCAAAAATCACAGTGCAGCGCTGCTTTACCTAGTGAAAGTGAATGGGTTCTCTCTGCAGTCCACAAGTTACCTCAACCCAACATTCATAGGATATTCATCAAAGTTGAATTTCTTACAGCTGTCATGTCCTGGCAACCCGTGCAATGTGACCCCATTCACTTTTCACTTGTTGTGATGCAGACAGCGCCAAACTGTGATTTTTGGCCATGCAACGTGTCGTAACCAAGGTCGCCATGTGGTCCGCGCCTAAATTTGGAACTGGAGTTCTCATCAATCTCTTTGCTAAAGCCATGTGTTATATACCATGTAAGAAAGGAGGACTAGGGGGCTGTGACTTACTGTACACTGGAAGGGGTTACACTAGATTGTAATAGCGATGCATTGGGGCATCTACTATGACTGGCGTTACCAACAAGAGTCTTAGTATAAAGATCGTCCAGGCAAAATATGTCAAATTTATTAAAGGAGTTTTCTCACTTTTCCTCTGGATTGGTCATCAGTAACTGATCAGTGGGGGTCCAACACCTGTACCCCCGCCTATCAGCTGTTTGGGAAGGCACCGATGCTTGCAGTAGCACCGCGGCCTTCTGGAAGCTTCTCTCCGTGAGGACACATTCATCAATCACGTGGCCTAGGCGATAGCAAGTACAGCCGCTGTACAATTTGTGGCTAGTGTTTGGCGATGCACTCGGGGACACACTGTGGTTGGAACTCGTGGGAGGGATGCAGTGGCTGGAGTGGAGAAGTGACATGATGTGGACAAGTCTCACTCACATATTGGTGACTTATATGTGTTCTTGGGGATTCTGTACTGGAAAGAATAGTACAGACGTCATTCTTTCATCTCTATAATGTCAGGGAGCCCCTTTAAAGTGGTCCAGCAGCTTCTCCTGAAATGTTAGTTTTAACGACTACTTGTATCCCTCTTGTAATTAAAATTATGGAGCATCTATGTTTATGACTGTACAATGTGCCATTCCTGTATTATTCCTGCTAGAAGTTACAAATGAATTTACTAGCAGTCTGCATTGAAGGGCCAAATGGGTGTTACCAATGGGGGTGTGTACCTGCACAGTCTGGCACTATCCAATCAGTGCTGCCAGTGTTAGACTGTGCAGGGACACCCCCTTCCCCCCAACTGGAAACCCCTATCTGAGCTTCAATGCAAACTGCTAGCAATTTATTCATAACTTCTAGCAGGAATAATAAAGGAACAGCACAACACAGAGTTGTAAAATGCTCCAGAATTATCACATGGGGAATGCAAGTGGTTGCAGAGGGAATGAATGACATATTCACCTCAGATGTTGGTTTCCTCCCCTTTCATTTCTTGCCTTAGTGTCCCTATAATATATCCTTCCTATTACACTACTGGAAAAAAGAAAAACTTAATGTGATGGAGCTGAGATTAAAGGGGTATTCCCATCTCACAAATGTAGTTTGTATAGTTAGATATAGCCATACCAGTATTATTACTAATACTATGTATTTATATAAAATGTACCGTTTAGAAGTTTGCCTATTTGTATCTCCATTGTCCCACACACATCAGTCAGGCCGTTGCCCCTAGTTACGACCACCGCGGTCATGTAGTAGTGGAGGCCGGCTTGCTCCTGTTCAAACCCGCTCTGAGGTAACTGCTGTATTGTGAACGCACATTACATGAACATGTGGAGACACATCTTAGGGTTGTAGCATTTTTGTCTGCGCTTCCAAATGCAGAGAAACGGATCCTGTTCCAAGATCAATTCGTCTCTGGAGCACGATCCTTTTATAAACTCTGCATTTTGGACGGATCCTGATCATTGCGTTTTGGACTGGTAGCGTCCAAAACGCAGATGTGAAAGTACCCTAAGGCTAGGGCTACACGGCGACAGTTGTCGCGCGTCACCCGTCGCAGCCAGGATGCCTGAGTAGCGGGGATCCCATAGAGATGAATGGGATCGCCGCGGCAGTCGCAAGAAATCCAACCGTGTTGTGTAGCCCTACCCTAAGATGTGTCTCCGCATGATCATGCAATGTGTGTTCACAATACAGCAGTTACCTCAGAGCGGGTTTGAACAAGAGGAAGCCGACCACCACTACTACATGGCCACGGTGGCCATAACTAGGGGCAACGGCCTGACTGATGTGTGTGGGATAATGGATATACAAATAGGGCAAATCTTCTAAACAGTATATTTTATATAAATACATTCTATTAGTAATAATATTGGTATGGCTATATCTAATTACAAACTACATTTGTGAGATGGGAATACCCCTTTAAGTATAGACTCCTAGAGGTGCTTGGTCAATCATCACACATCCAAGATGGCGCACCCTTTATTTTGGGTTCTGCAGCAGGGTCACATTAATACTGGGTGGCATCTCTCCTTGCTGTCATACAGGTAACGGTCATACAGATGCTGGATATCCTCCTGCGGTATGTGATTCCAAGCACTTTCAACTTGGACCCATAGTTCAGCCAAGGTGGTTGATAGCTGCTGTGCATGAGAGATCCCTCGCCCCATCCAGTCCCAAACACTCTCATTGGTGGAGAGATCTGGTGATCGAGCTGACCAGAGGAGCTCTAGATACCCTGATAAGCTTGTATATCGGTGGGTGTTATCTTGTTGGAACACCATGTCTCCAAAGCTGAGTAAAAGCAGTAGGACTAGGTCCATGATGTCTTGGACATACTGAAGGCTGGTCAGTGTTCACTCCATGAATAACAGGATGGAACGGCCATGGTAGCTAATGGTATCCTGTTGTTGGTCCTGTGTATGTGCCACTATGTCTTATGGCCCTCTTGTGAACTCTGAGATGCCATCGTTAGTACCAAGGCAGAACCATCTTTTATCACTGATCATAGCATCAGAGTTCACAGGATGGCTGGAGAACAACTACTACCATCAGGCATAGTTCAAGAGATACAGGACCAACACCAGGTGTCATGGTGTGGGATACCATTATCTACCATGACCACTCCTGTCTGGTATTCATGGAGTGAACATTGGCCAGTGTTTGGCATGTCCAGGATGTCATGTTCTAATACCTATTGACATCAGGGTATCCAGCAGCTCCTCTGGTCAGCTCAATCACCAGATCTCTGCCCCATTGAGAGTGCCTGGTACTGGATGGGGCGAAGGATCTCTCATGCACAGCAGCCAATAACCACCTTGGCTGAACTATGGGTCCAAGTTGAAAGACATTCTGCAGGAGGATATCCGGTATCTGTATGACGTTTACCGTGCCAGAGTGCTAGCCAGTATTGCAGCAAGTAGAGATGCCCAGTATTAGGGGCCGTTCAGACAGACGTGGTATTGCTGATCCGCAAAAATGTGGATCCGCAATACCATGGATGCCGACCGGCGTGTGTTCTGCAATTTGCGGAACACATGGCCGTACACCCCGTTGAAAATGCCTATTCTTGTCTGCTATTGCGGACAAGAATAGGACATGTTTTTTTTTTCTTGCGCAGCCGTGGCTCGGCAAGATCCCGTGCCGGCCATTGAAGTGAACGGGGCTGCATCTATTCCACAAAATTGCAGAATGGATGCGGACCCGTTCACACGCGCCCTTAATGTGACCCTGCTGCAGAAGCCAAAATAAAGGGGGCACCACCTTGGTTTGTGTGATCACTGACCAAGCACCATTAGCATATCTCAGCTCTGTTACATTAACCTCCCCAAAAGTCACATTAAAATTGGAAAAACCCTCCAGAAAATGTCACTTTTTTTAATTGTAGTTTTTGAATTTGTCTGAAACGAATATAGTTGTCTCATAACCCTGGTTATTGAAGTGCATTTGAACCCCATAGTAACTTACTGTAACTAATTTAGCCTTTAAGGGCCTGTTTAGATGACTGTGTGAACGGGTCGGCACCTATTCCGCGGAATAGGTGCGGGCCCATTCACTTGAATGATCATGGGCAGCCGCGGCTCCACAAAAAAAAAAAAAATATATATATATATATAACGTGCGCTATTCTTGTCCGCAATAGCGGACAAGAATAGGCATTTAGAACAGGGTACCGGGCCGTGTGTTCCGCAAATTGCCGGTCGGCATCTGTGGCATTGCAGATCTGCATTTTTGCGGATCTGCAATACGACAGCCGTCTGAATGGCCCTTAAAGGGGTTCTCCAATGCCTAAAACATGCCCTTGGCCCCTCGTATAGATTATACATACCCCGCTCCCCAGCTGCCACATTACTCCTCACACGACCGCCACTGCATCTTCTTGTTGCGCGGATCAAAACTTGGGGGGTGGTAATGCTCTGTAGCCAGTAGAAGGCCGTGACAGGGACAAGCCTCCCTAGTGTCACTTGCGATGTCAGGGAGGCTCATCCCCTTTGTGGCCTGCTCTTGGCTTTTCTCCCCGTCGCTGGATGTTTTGATCTGCTCAACTCGAGATGCAGTGGCGGCTGTGTGGGGATCAGGAGCAATACGGGTGCCGGGGAGCGGGGTAAGTATAACCTGTATGAGGGGCCCAGGCATTGAGGGGAATGTGTTAGACTTTGGATAACCCTATTAAAGGGTATACTGGTAATAACAAGTTATCCCTGTCCATCTTCTGGTCTGTGGCTTGTTTACTTCCTTCCTGGGCATAGTCAGCTCTGAAAAGTTTTTTATGGTCATTTGCTCCTGCTGCAGCCAAAAAAAACCCTGTGAGTAGAAGCCAGTTTTCCCCACTTTAGGGGACAATCAGGCAATCAGTGGATGCTTTTAGGCTGCAGCAGTCTCACTGCTCTGAAAAGTTTTTTATTTTCTGGTATTACATAAGGAAACTAACTACACAATCTAAAATGGAAAAGTCTGTTTTTCAGCTAGACATGGTGTGCTGTAGAATAGGACTGTTCACTTGTGCACATCATCGCCCACACGCTAGCAGTCAGCCACAGTGATGTTACCAGCGGGTATTTTTGATACTCCCCACATTTGACAGCTTGGCATTTACCAGACAGTTTACTTTCGTGGTGCTGATATACGTTGTCTCACTCAGGATTCAGGTCTCTGTACACGGAGGATAATGAGAGCTGACTTTGTGATGTATAGTGTATAAAGAACAATATGTACCTATACATGAAGCCTACCTACAGGACGTAATGGCATGTCAAGTAGATACTGTGAATGGGGGGCTGAATGTACCCTATTAGTGTGTATGAGCAAATATTCAGTATATGCATCAGTAGATATTCCCTGAACATAAACTGAACAGTCCATAGACCCCTTAAGATCTCCCATCCCCTGGCCCAGCGTACTTACCTCAGCACACTATTTTCTACTGTACAAGAAAGTGTAGTCGCTATGTAGGCTGTGCCGAGGTTTTTCTTTTAACCATGTATGCCTATGTATATTGTATGCTACAGTATTGGAACTTTAAAGAAGCAGAGAGGCTTAGTGTCTGGATAATAAAGAGAATCTCAGTTTTGTTTTTTATTTTTTATCATAGTCTGTCTGTAATGTATCACACAGGCTGAATGAATGGATAGGACAGCTGTGCTTGGTGCTTTGTTCTTCTCTGTGCCCCTTTGTCAGAGATTTCTACAGATATGGGTGTAGTAATTCACTGTCCACATTATAGTCCAGTGATGGTGAACCTTTTAGAGACCGAGTGCCCAAACTGCAACCCGAAACCCACAAATTTATCGCAAAGTGCCAACACGACAATGTATCTTGAATACTACAGTCAGGGCCGGCGTCAGCACCCAGCATACCAGGGCAAGTGCTGGGGCCAACTGTGCCTGCTCACTCCTGCAGCCGATCCTCCAAGGGGCCCCCTGCTTCAGTCTGCAGATCTCAGTCAGGACTCCAGAGTGGGGAGTTTCCCGACTTAGGAGTCCCTTCTCTGACTCCATGTATGGCCTCCATATATGGAGTTAGTATTATAAACCTGAAAGGGGTATTCCCAAGCATGGTCATTATGCTTGGGGACACCTTGTGTATATATAAATCTAATTTAGACTGTATTTTTTTAAAATGTTTGTATGGGGTTTTGAACTCACAGCCATCAACAGGAAAGGTAGAGACTAGAGATGAGCGAAGGTGCTCGTAACGAGCACTGTACCGCTCGGCTCCCCTGCGCTCGCATGGGCGCAGGCAGCCGCTTCCGTCGGGTGAGGAGGACAGAAGCGGCTGCCTGCGCCCATGCGAGCGCAGGGGAGCCGAGCGGTACAGTGCTCGTTACGAGACGTTTACAGTGCTTCTTAGTAGAGACCTTAACCACTGGGCTATAGAGCTCAGTGCTAAGTCAGTGTTCAAAACCCTCACAGAAATTTATCTGGTATAATACAACGAAACTGCTGTGAGGTGTGTTTTTTTTTTTTTTTTTTTTTTTTATATAAGAGAAACTTCTATGAGGTTTTTCAACTGTGACAACACTAAGCTCTATAGCCCAGTGGTTAAGGTGCTTGCCTTTAATGTCAATGGTTGTGAGTTTGAATCCCCATAGGCAGATTTTAAAAATAGAGGCTAAATAAAACTTAAATACACAAGGTGTCCCTTACAGTGAAATGTTTAATTTTTTTGAGAAAAAAAATGGCGCAAAATTTTTATTTATTTTTTTTTTAATTTTTGTTAAGTCCCCCCAAGTGGACCACAACTTCAGTCATCAGATGTAAATTACTCCATTAGTCTGTATAGAAATCACTATAGCACAGTTCAGTGCTGCCATCTAGTGGCCTGAACTGAGATATACTGACAATGAGCCTGGAAGCCTAGTACAGGCTGTGGCTCATTACTAGAACAGGGTGCTTTCCCCGATCTCCGCTGGGGGAAAGTGCGCCTGAAGAGGAATCTCACACTTCCAGTTTTTAACACTCTCAGATACAGTGAGTGAGGGGAACTCATTGCTGTGAATGGAGGGGCATGTGGTGTATTCTGGGACCATGAGGGTGAAGAACTGTGTGAGGAGCTTTATGGGGTGTAAATCTGTGAGGGTGGGCCAGAATCGACAGAACGTAACTGTGTTGTTAGCGCATTATTACAAGATTTGGTGCCCCACTTTTGATTTTGCCCAGGGCCACATTTTGTCTAACACCAGCCCTGACTACCACATTATCAGCAAAAGTGTTATCTGTGGTTTTACATACGATTGCAGGTAACACTACTACATTTTCTCTACACAGATAGCCATCACTGTGTTATCCGTGCTGTTACATAGGACTGCAGAGGACATCTACTATATTACCTGTACTCAGAGATTTATCACTCTGTAAGGGGGCCCAAATGAACCTGGAGCCGGCCCTGACTACAGTCCAGTATAGTATATCCTCCATGTACTTTATCATTTATCAATTTATCATTTAGCTATAATAGCCTGCCTACATTTAAAGGGAGTCTTTCACCAGTTTTTCACCTATATAACTAACAGCAGTGCTCCACAGAAGATTACAGACACATCCCAGACATACCTGTGTGCACTTTGTGTCTGTATTCCATGTCCAGGAAAAACACTTTTATTCCACTGGAAAACAGCTCCCAAGTGTCCAGCTGAAAGTGAAACTAAAACAGCTTTCTCTCCTGACTTGATTTCTAACAGCTATATCTTCTGATATACTGGATATAATGCTGTGATTTTGGTATCATTTTAAAGCTTGGAATGCCAGCTTTCAAAGAAGGCCAGAACCTATCTGCTACCAATCCCAAGATATCAGCAGCTAAAGCAGTCCTCCCCTCTTCAGTCTGGTTTGCTTTGGGCACTTGCAGCAGCAGAGCCGGGCACTTGGGAGCTGTTTTCCTGCAGAATAAAAGTGCTTTTCCTGGATATGGAATACAGACACACAGTGCACACGGGTATGTCTGGGATGTGTATGCAATCTTCTGTGGGGAAGTGCTCTTAGTCATATTGGTGAAAAACAGGTGAAAGACTCCCTTTAATGCGCTGCCTGTGCTGCTCATAGTGCGCCCTGTGCTGATGAATGGCAGGAAATGTCTTAGGCATATTGATACAGCATAGACTTTTTCCAGGGCGTGGGTGCCCACAGAGAGGGCTCTGCCATAGGTTCGCCACCACTGTTATAGAACATTGTAGTATTAAAGGGGTTTTCCGAGACTTAAGCCTCATTCACATGTCCGTGTCCGTGCTCAAATCCGTAAGCAGGTGGTCAGAGATGCATCCGTGAAGCTGTTCGTGAAAGATCCGTGTTGGGTCCGTGTTTTGCCATCTGTGTTGCATCCGTGTTTCACTGACACTGAACAGCTGAAAAATAATTTTCAAAGCATCTCTTCTTAATGATCCGTTAAACATGGATACAACACACATGGCATTCGTGCGGGATCCGTGGTTTTCACGGACTCATTGACTATAATGGGCGTGAGGGATCCGGGAACACGGATCAAGATAGGACATGCATCCGTGCTAAAAGCACGGATCCATGAACCGTGCTAAAACACTGATGTCTGAATACACACATTGAAATGAATGGGGATGTGTGCTGTCCATGGAGAACACGTACAGCACACGTCCGTGAAACACTGACGTGTGAATGAGGCTTTAAAGGGGTTGTCTGGGCTTTAACTATTGATGACCTATCCTGAGCATAGGTCATCAATATCAGATCGGCAGGGGTCCAACACCCGGCACCCCCGCTAATCAGCTGTATGAGGAGACGGCGCACGCAGTACACATGTGCTGTCTCTTTTCTCTTCCTGTCCACTGCTGCAGTCTATGGCAAAGACCATAAACCACAGCAGCGGGCAGGAGGAGAGAAGGAAGAAGATATGCGCATGCTTCACGCTCCATCTCCTCATGCAGCTGATTGGCAGGGGTGCCGGGTGTTGGACCCCTGACGATCTGATATTGATGACCTATTATGAGCATGGGTCATCAATAGTAAAAGCCCGGACAACCCCTTTATATACTGATGACCTATCCTCTGGATAGGTCAGTTTCATACTGATGACCCGTACACTGGATAGCTCATCAGTATCTGATCAGAGGGGGTCCGACACCTGGGACCCCTGTCGATCAGCTGTTTGAGAAGGCACCAGTGCTCCTGAGCCCCACAACCTTCTCTCAGCTTTCCCTAGACCAGTGACGACACATTCATCTGTCATGTGGCCTAGAAGCAGCTCAGCTCCATAGAAGTGAATGGAGCTGAGCTATGATCCAAAGAACAGCCGCTGTACAGTATACGGCACTGTGCTTGATAAGCATGGAGTAGACCGCGGCACTCACAGGAGCACTGGTGCCTTCTCAAACAGCTGGTCACGGGGTCACCGGTGTCGGATCCCCACCGATCAGATACTGATGACCTATCCATACTAGGAGTTTCATACTGATGACCTATCCAGCGGAAAACTCTCAGAAAACCGTTTTAAATCAGTTTAATGCGGTGCTCTAAAAATGTGGTTGAACTCACAAGGTATAGTGCAAACGTAACATTCATCCTGTGCCTTATAGTTAATGTGCTGCTGCAGATAAATGATGTTCCAAATCTCTGCGAGGTGTTCCCCATTCCGACATGTGAAGCAGAGGAAGGTGGTTTCAGGTGTCAGTACATAGAATGACCACAGTGTGGTGCTGTTCATTTGCAGATTGTAACCTTTCTCTAGCAGTCAGGCACATGACCCTACTGCAGGTATGTGTCTTCACAAGTGACATGCTAGATATTTTTCGTATATTTAGGGTATTGGAAATCCAAGCCAATTTAGTCTTCACGTTCCATAACTGTCATACATTTTGATCTCCTATTAGGCAGAAAAGGCTGTTTTGTTGGATTTTTATGTTAATGCCTCTTGATGTTTTTGCAGTTTCTCAAGCAGTTGGGAGTCGGCAGTAGCTGGCAGTTTGTAGATGTCTATGGACTTGACCCTGAGCTCCTCAGTTTGGTGCCTCGCCCTGTCTGTGCTCTTCTGCTTCTCTTCCCCATAACAGAAAAGGTAAGTTTCTCTTCTATCACAGAAATGCTCACCAGCTATACTGTATGGGAGCTGGAGGAACGTGGCACCTTTATACTGTCCCTCTGTCGTATCTTCATATGTGTACCGTGCTCCACAGAAATATCCTAGAACATAATGGGTGGATATAGAACTACTAGAACAATTTCACTGTACAGCGTGGAACCATACATTTATGTACCTTGCTATCAAACATATCTACCACTACTACCCAGTTATGGTTTACCGCTGCAGCCACTGATTGTCCGAGTGGTCAGTTTCTGCATGGCAAGACTTGCTGGGCCATGGGATCGGTGAGGTGAGTATTACTGCAGTCTGTTGTTCACCTTCAATAGCTGTAAGCCAAGTACATTTGAATGGCAGCTATTTCTCCCCACACCCCAATACACATACATGCTTGCATTGGCTGAGCATGCATGTGTGTTTACTGTCTAGCAGTGATTTATTCCCCTTGAGGATCAAGCATGTTGTAATTCAGCATGCCTGATCCTTCTTTCCAATGGCATTGTGTGTCAGGGGAGAGTCAGCACATCTCTTTACATGTAATATAGTTGACCAGTCCTGCAGAAATTGGTGCGTTCAGCCTTCTTTATGTTATAAGTCTGGGAATCCAGGGAGAAAAACATGGCCGCTGGGCTAAGAAGGGAGACAATATGGTACTCTCTGTTTCTCAACAATATATATGCATTGTCTGGGGCGTACTCTTTCTCATTACGGAAAGCACCTAGTGTGCGTTGTACGTGCACAGAGTATTGTAGGCCAGGCAGTGCCCCTCTGGACTTCTGGGAAAGATATTCAAATTGGATTTCATAAGCCTATCTCTGTGATGGCTATCCTCCGCCAATCCAGCTGTGGTAAAACAACTACTCCCAAAATCTACACTTGCTTGGCTGTTCTCAGAACTCCATAGAAATGAATGTAGCATGCTGGGAGTCGTAGTTTCACCACAGCTGGAGTGCTGGAGGTTAGCCATCACTGGCCTGTCTGAGGCCAGCAGATGTGAGATGTCCTAATTTTCATATATTATTTTTTTCCCCAGAAACCCAGAGGAACATTGACTGGATTAAAATACTCCTCATACATACCTGGCAAATCACAAAAAATTCGAGTTCATTAGAATCCAAACTTTTTGGGGGATAAATACTAAACCGGTAGAACCGGTAGTTCTCTCTTCCCAGTATATAGCTTCATTGACAACTGTTATTGAGGCTGTTTTGGTGCATTGTCTATTTTTTGGCATTTGTGTATTAAGAGAAATGTATGTCAGAGGCTTGTTCTCCTTTTGCTGCTCTCTTTGTCTATTATACTTGTATTTGTAGACACGCTGTGATTCAGAAATGGCATTATTAGCATTGCAGGAGGCGTGCTCTGGCTCAGTGCTTATGTAAGAGAAGACTATGTTGCAGCCAGCGCGTGACACATTAAAAGCTGTGGATGGGAGAATGTCATGAATAACATTCAGCGACTGAATCCTTTATTTTTCGTCCCAATCAGTATGAGCACTTCAGGGCAGAGGAGGAAGAAAAAATTAAATCCCACGGACAAGATGTGGATTCCTCTGTTTACTTCATGAAGCAGACAATAAGCAACGCCTGTGGAACAATTGGCCTCATTCATGCAGTAGCAAACAACAGGGACAAGCTCAGCTTTGGTAAATGTCTTCATGTTGCCATTACAGAATGTGTCCACCAGGTGGCGCTATAAGACTCAGTCAGAAGAATCACCTTTCTAATCAAACGTGCTTAAAAGGGATATTCTGGTTTCATGAAATTGTTCACCTCTGCTCAGGATAGATCATCAGTTTCAGATTGGTGGAGGTCTGGCTCTCAGCACCCACGTCTATCAGCTGTTTGAAGGGGCTGTGGCACTAATAGGAGAGCTGTGTTCTCTTTAGTGTTTACCTGCATACTGTCTACATTGTAGTGATGGTGCAGTGTAATTGTAACTGTTCATCCTATTCAAGTGAATGGGAGAGAGGTGTAATTACCCTGCACCACCGCTACATGCAGCTACACATTGAAGAGAACCCGGCTTTTGCACCGCATCCCCTTCAAACAGCTAATCAGCAAGAGTGTCGGACTCCCACCGATCTGATATTGATTATCTGTCCTGAGGATAGGTCATCAATATTATGAAACCGGACAGCCCCTTTAAATTCCCAAACCCTAAGGTCTGTTGCACCCGAGCTAATCCATTGCGGGAATTACGCTCTGTGTGTGACTGTGATCCTCCATTCTGGACTTGCAGGAGCACACGCACAGCATTATACTGATTTATAATGCCATGTGCTTCTGCGTGCCCCTATTACTACAGAATCGTGGTGACATAAAGCTGTCAGTATGACCCTGTAGAAGTAAGGTCAAGCAGAGGCACATAGCATTATAAATCATGATAAGGCTGTGTGCTCCGGCAAGTCCAGAATGGAGGATCATGCTCACACACAGAGCGCAATTCCCGCAATGGACTCGCTCGTGTGCAACAGCCCTGATATGGTGCACTAGCAACTTCTCTGCAACGTGTAAACCAGTTAGGGCTTGTTCACATCACCGTTAGGGATTCCGTTCAGGCTTTCCGTTATAACATCGTTATAACGGAAAATAACGGAATCCCTAGGACGGAAATCAAAATGGACACCTTTAAGAGGCATTCCGTTTTGATCCGTCATAATAGAAGCCTATGGGAAAGCATAACGGATCCGTCTGGTTTCCGTTATGCTGGACGGAAAACAAAGTTCTGTCGACAGGAAACCAGACGGATCCGTTATGCTTTCCCATAGGCTTCTGTTATGATGGATCAAAAGTGAATGCCTCTTAAAGGTGTCCGTTTTGATGTCCGTCCTAGGGATTCCGTTATTTTCTGTCATAACGATGTTATAACGGAAAGCTAGAACAGAATCCCTTACGGTGATGTGAAAGAGCCCTTAGGCCTATGTTGATGAAGCATATTTTTTTGTTTTTTCTTGATTTCATTTCAAGACCCTCATGTTTTTCTTCTATTTTCAGCAATGTAGCTGGTAGCTGTATGATTAATTCTTTCTGTGGCGGGGGATGGTAAAAATACAGCATTATTCATGCTGTTCACCATGCAGCGCCAATAATGTGTTACCTTCATTTCATGGGCTGGTACGATTACAAAAGTACCAATCTTAGTAAAATGTAGGTTTTTCAATGATTAACCACTTTTGCACAATAATTTTAATAAAATGTTTTTTTTTTCTTGTGTCTCTACATTTCAAGATCCATACTTTTTTCGTTTTCTGTTGATTTAGCTGTATGGGGACATGTTTTTTGCAGGACAAGTTATTTTTCTTTATTGACGCCATTATCGGGTGCATAGGACTTATTGATTACATTTTATTATTAGGTTTTCCTTTAGATTTTTTTTTGCATTTTTTTAATGACATTCACCATGCAGGTTAAATAACTTGTCAATTGTATGTGTGTATTTCGTACACAGGATGACACCATATTTTATAGATTTTCTTTTTAATAATCTCTATTTTACTTTATTTTTAGTCCCACTTTATAATATGAGCTGAAATGAAAGGGGTTGTCTCATTTCAGACATTGGGGGCATATTGCCAGGATATGCCCACATTGTCATAGGTGCAGGAACGGAGCCCCGTAAAGCACATCATGCGTGACCGGCCACCGCTCCCATTTACTTCTATGGGCCCAACGAAAATAGCTGAGCCAGTACTTGGTGGCCCCATAGATAATAAATGGAGGGCGGCTGCACGTGCACTTTCGGGGGTTCGTTCGCGATATGCCACCATTGTCTGAGATGAGACAACCCCTTTAATGTGTCCCTAAGTCAGAGCATTCGAAGAGTCCCAATATATTTCCCAGATTGGAGTTGATTATCCTTGACAGTTTTTTTTCTTCTTTCAGAAAATGGTTCTGCTTTGAAAAAATTTCTTTATGAGTCCACCTCATTAAGTCCTGAAGAAAGAGCCAAATTTCTAGAAAAAGATGAGGTATGTACAAGTATAACTGCGCTGACGTATTAAACTGGGGATTAAAGAAGCAGATTTGATTACTCCGGCAGTTTCATTCTAAGACCCTTTAAAGTGGTATTCCAGTTATAACTTCAAATTATCCACTGGATAAGTAATAACTTAGTCATCGGAGGGGGACCAACCACTGGGACACCCATCGATTCCTAGAAAGGGAGCCCTGTACCCCCATCCTCATGGAGTGGCAGTCCGCTATCTTCAGCAGTCCCATACAGAATGAATGGAGCAGCAGGGCGCATTCCTTGACTAAGGTGGTAAGAGTTCTCCTTCTTGGGATCGGTTTGGGTCCCAGTGGTTGAAATCCCAGCCATTAGTTAGTTATGCCCTATCCAGTCGATAGGGGATAATGTGAACTTGCTGGAATACCTCTTTAAGATCTAGCTCTGCAGTCAGTTGCGCTTTGGGGCTTGTGCGGCTGAATGCGAGCTATGTAAGGGGATTTTCCAGTGTTATTGAAATAACATTTAAAGAGAACCTTTCAGGAGATTAGTGTTGCCGGAACCACAGGCAGTATAAAATACCGACAGACTCCCTGCTTATATACAGCTGAGATTTACTCTGAGACGCGGCAACATTTCTGAGAAAACCCAGTTCAAAGACCAGCTGAGAGTGGGGAGAAGGGTTATCTCGGTGGCACCCCGCAGGCTTCTCCCATTCCTGCTCAGCTTGATTAATAGGCCTCTCCCTATACACATATATAGGGAGGAACCTGTCAGTAGAGTTGACTCGGGTGGGGAGCCGCCCAGATTACTTTTCTCCCTGTTGCCGGGACTTCATGCTGCCCATAGCATAAAAAACATTACACATCTTTCTAATGCCCAACGTTTTCCCGATCTCTTTTATGACAATGAATAAAAACATTCAGACCTAATACTTCTCATTGCTGATATTAAGCTATTATTGGCTCCAGTTTAGACAAATCTAGGCTTCAGGCCGATACATTTTACTTATTGTTTTCCTTTACTGTACAGTGGGAAATGCTTCTGACAAATATGCTGAGCATATCCACAGAGTTTAATGGTTCCAATGTATGGCAATATAGGGTCCTTGTGGCGTACATTCACACAGCATGCATTTTCCAGTAGCTGCATGTCTACCCTACACACCTTTTGTCTTTAAATGTGATGCATTACCCAACGTATAAACTAGAGTTGAACAATGGTTTCTTGGACCACATTGTCATTTTGAACAACTGTCACTGGCCACAATGAAACTTAAAGAAGTATTCTGGTTATATTAAGTTTTCCCCTATTCACAAGATAGGGCATAATTATTAGATCGGTGGAGGTCCTACCGCTGGAACCCCTACTGATCATGAAAACTCCATTCATTTTGGGGACTCCATAGGGTATGGGCCGCATTCTCATGATTGGTATAGGACCTCCACTGATCTAATAGCTGTCCCCTATCTTGTGCATAGGGAATAACTCAATATAACAAGAATACACTTTGCACATATGTGACCCCCTCTCTTTCCGCTTATGGAATTTCAGAGTACAGGGATCGGCTATCTGTCAGTCTGATAGACATTAAATAGAGCGGCGTTCAAGCATTCATTCACAAAGGGAATCAGGGGCCGCTGTTCCTATGGCCGCTAGGGTTCTCAGTGGTTGGACCATCACTGATCATAATCCCATTTATAGGTGATATACTTTAATGGGCCGAACCCCTTTCATAGAACAGAATGGAAGAAAGAGAGACATACAGCTGTGTATTCTGTGTGTTGCCGGAATATGTAATACAACCCCCCTTATCCAATAGCTATTGTGCATATACTGTATGACTAGTCATTGGGTATATTTGTTGATTTTTGAGGCCTGGAAAATCTCGCATTTAGCTGTGTGTACATACCTCGTATTCCTGTGGTCCAGTTTTTTGCGGTGTAGCTTAGTGGAGTATGTCTGTAGCTATTAACAAGATTATGGTGCTGTTATTCTATTCCAGAGTATTCGGGTTACACATGAGAGCAGCGCTCAGGAGGGGCAGTCTGAGGTAAGACTTCTTATTTATTTTGTGTTTTCTGCCCAGTCTTTCCAGTTTTTTAGGGAACAGACCTGACCTAATATGGTTCATTCACATATAACCTAAACCCTGTGTGGGATTATTTGGCGTATAGAAATCTCTTGAATAATCATCATTCTGCTGCTGTGTAAATATTTGAATGTGTTACAAGACCTAAGATATGAGTTCACTAACAATGGCTAACACACACATAAAGATTAAGAAGTATAGAAAGGACTGAGCCAGATTGTTATACACATTGTTATACACTGTGATCAAAAGTCCTTTGGTCACCAAAAAATCCCACTAGGGACCCTCTCATATATGTGTAAAATTAAAACATAACTTTTATTATTCTGATTAATAAATATCCCACATAAAGTAAAATACATTTAAAACTTTCAGTTGTAGCAGGAGTTCAGATTGGCGCACGCGAATATAAAGTGAGCCTCTTCGCTGACGATATGCTCCTTACGATTACGCGTCCCTTGACAACATTACCTAATTTAATGGACTGTCTGAGTTCTTTTAGCCGCTTCTCTGGATTACAGATCAATACTAAAAAATCTGAGATTTTACATTATAATATACAGAAACCAGTCAGGGACTTAATATCTCTAAACTTTGGTTTTACACATAGAGATCAGTATCTACCGTACTTAGGGGTTAATATACCTAAGACCCTAGATTTATCTTTTAAATGGAACTATGCTCGACTTATTCCCAAGCTTCTCCAAGATCTGCACAGTTGGAATTTCCCTACTCTATCGTGGCTGGGCAGAATTCACACAGTCAAAATGGTCATATTACCAAAAATATTATATCTATTTCGGTCTCTTCCTACGCCTATAACGGGCTCCTCTGTAAGGACTTTGCAAACGGAAATTTTCCGTTTTATATGGGCCTATAAGAGACCGAGGATTGCTAGACACATAATGCATCTACATAAAAGAGTGGGAGGTCTTTCAGTTCCTCACCTCTACAAATACTATATTGCAGCCCGGCTATCACAGCTGGTTTCATTTAGTGCTCCTTCCCACTTCCCACAATGGGTCACCTTAGAGTCTGACTTACTGCTACCTGCTTCTCCATTAGCATTGATATGGACACCTGACATTCCTCTAGGAACGATAGACCCGGCTGCAAAAATTCCCTACCTCATGCTTCAACTTTGGAGGAAGGTTAGGTTCAAATATAAACTGCAGACTCCTATATCTCCCCTAATTCCATTATTCAGAAACCCTCTATTTCCACCTGGCTTATCACCGACCGAGTTTATTTGGTGGAAACATTCCAGACTACTCTGTTTTGGTGACTTCTTACTCCGCTCTCAGCTCATGTCCAGGACATACTTTATATCTGCTTTCTCACCCCCACACTCAGAATTCTTTAGAGTGACCCAGGTCTTCCATTTTCTAGCATCTCTGATCCCAGTTAGCCATATGATAGTGCATACACTGTTTGAAAGACTTTGTAAACACAGAGCCTCAGAGAACGGTTCACTTTCTTTTATTTACTCTCTGTTAAATGCACCACCCTCTAATGCCAAATTGGCTTTCATGCATAGCTGGGAGGTGGACGTGGGAGAGACTCTCTCCGTAGAACAATGGCATGACTGCTGTACTATGATTAGTAAAGGGAGCTGGCAGGTTACCTTAATGGAAACCTCCTTGAAGATTCTTCATAGGACCTAATTTGTACCGTCTATGCTACACGCTATTTATCCTACTGTCCCCCCCTATTGTTTCTGGGGTTGCCAGGCTGTGGGAAACACCCTTCATATATGGTGGACTTGTCCAGTAGTATGTCGTTTCTGGACCAACATTAAGCGTGGTCTATATGAGGTTTTCAGGAAGGATCTCACCCTGTCAGCTCCTGTATACTTACTTGGCCTTAAGCCAACAACATTTAACTATACAGAATATAAATTGCTTCAATTCATTCTGATGTCAGCCAGGATTCACATAGCAAGCAAGTGGCGTACTCCCTATCTTAGGATATCAGCAGTTATTCACAGTTAATACTATTGCACTTTATGAAAAACTAAACGCTACACTAGGCGATACACGGGAGCGCTAGTCACAGATATGGAATCCATGGCTGAACTGCTCTAATTCTCCTAATCTACAATATTATTTATCTCTATAACCAGATAATCTACCTTGTGGGGGACTATCTTATTTACCCCTACCCCACCCCCCTTTTTTTTCTCTCTTTTTCTTTATTACCCTTCTTTACCCCCGACTGGGAGAGTTCACCAGACCATCTATCTTACCTGTAATGAATGTACACAGAGTCAGACAATTTCTGTTCAATGACAACTTTTATTGCTTTATAATTGTTTCACATTCAGTTCCTATTTATGTTTTATGCGTTTATTATACTTTGTGAACATACCATCTGGAGAAACTTATCAACGTTCTCTATACACTTTGATATTGTAATCCTGATTTCTCCTGTTTTGCAATCACAACAATAAATATATTTTGAAATTAAAACTTTCAGCTGGCTGTATCAAGGAATTGCTAAATAGTTCAAGTATTGTAGTGTAGTGTTCAGGTTTGGGCAGTATTTGGATTCTTATTTGTCTATTAAATGGTTAATTCCTTACATATATTGCAGTAATATCTGTTATAAATAGATTAATTTTGTAGCAGCATTATTAGCGGTCCCATTAATCACTAGCACAAAGCGCTTTGTTCGCTACACTGATTTGCAACAACAGTATCTCTCAGCTGGCGCGCGTGCCTACTCCTGTCTCTGACAAGCATGTGGCTTCCCTGCGCTCCAGGTCATAGTCCCTGCCTGTTAACTCCTCTCCCTGTATTTTACATCATACAGGAGAGGTTATACAGACTTCCCTGCCTCACTACTACTTTTGCGTTACGATATTTCTACATACTCTCTTGATTAGAAGTCAGCTTGCCTAAAAGCATAGCACTACCCTCCCTACGTGTTTCGCCGCTACAATGCGGCTTCGTCAGGGGAAAGGGGTAATCGTCAGATCAGAAACTTGGAAACTGAACTCTGTGCTAGGAACCTTCAGCCTTGATGCAGTAAATGCCATACATCCACCTTTTTTATACCTCCCTATTGAAATAGATTAAAGGGGTGCTTAGTGATTAGCACTGGTGCCTTGCTGCGCTGGGGTCCTGGGTTTGAATCCAACCAAGGACAACACTTCCCCCCCCTTGTTTGTGTGGGTTTCCCCCGGGTACTCTGGTTCCTCCCACACGCCAAAGACATACTGATAGGAAACTTAGATTGTGAGCCCATTGGGGACAGCTTGATGCTGATGTCTGTAAAGCGCTGTGGAATATGTCAGTACTATATAAGTGCAAAAAATAAATAATAATAAAAGGAGTTGTCCAGCCTTGGAGCCAACAAACCTTAACATTCAGACCTGTGCCCTTTAACAAAAAAAAGCAGACCCAGTTGCCAATGGTTCCTCCACTCCTCTGTTGTTGGCTGCTTCCAGGTCCCCACAGGAGTAAAAAGTAGTGAGGCCTGTGATTGGCTGCAGCGGTCACAAGACCCAGCCGCTTCCTGGTCCCACAAAACAGTGGCGAGACCATGGGCAGGTGAACCTGCTTTGGTATGTTCAGGGGCACAAGTCCAGACGATAGGGGTTGTCGGCTCCAAGGCCTTAAAGGGTTATTTCCATGTGGACATTTATGGCATATTCACAGGCTGTGTCATAAATGTCCAATAGGAGCAGGTCCCAGAGGCGGCACTTGCACAGCTTTCTCCATTCAATTCTATGGGCATTCCAAAAATAGCAGAGTAAGAGAGCTTGGCTACTTTTGAAAGTCCCGGCATGGGACTAAAAGTTACAGTAAAAAATGTTTTTAAAATATAACAAAAACACAAAAAGTCATCCCTTTTCTAAATGTTGCATATAAAAATCCAAATTCCTCTGTGAATGCCGTAACAAAAAAAAAAAAAAGGCTGATTTGACGTCTTGCACCCACCCACAAAATTTAATAAAACGTGATAAAAACATTATATATACCCCAAAATTGTAATAAAAAAATACAGCTTGTCCCATAAAGAAAGCCCTCAGACAGATTTTTTTTTTTTCAAATGCTTTTAAAGTAGTAAAACATAGTAAGAACTGTATAAATTTGGGACTGCAGAATAAATGTCATTCTGTCATACAGTGAATGATGTAAAAATGAAACCCAAAACACCATGGTGAAATTGCGTTTTGTTTTGTTTTTTTTTTTTTCATTTCAAAACCAATTTTTTTTTGTTTCCCATTTTCCAATACAAGATAAGATAAATGAAATGATGCCATTAAAAGTACAACATGTACCTGAAAAATAAGCCCTCATACAGCTATGTTAATAGAAAAGTAAAAAAATTATGGCTCTTGGAAGGTAGGAAGACAAAAATGAAAATGTGAACAATAAAATTGTCCCAGTCCTCAAGGTGTTAAATACAGTATTCTATAAAAATAAAGGAAATAAATACATAAAATGGACTTGTCAGCATGTCTTGATGGCTTTGGATGTATTTAGGTGGTGCCTGGGGGGCAGCGGCAGGGAATCTAATTTTCTGAAAGCTCACCTTCTTACTGGAATTACTCTGGTTGAAAAGGAAGTGATTCTCATAATAATTATGAATTATGAATTTTTAGAGCAAAAGCTCCTAATATAAATATATATATATATATATATATATATATATATATATATATATATATTTAAAAGTAGCTGCACCCCAGAGCCTTACTACAGATGTCCCTCTGATTTCCCATTAGACTAATGCTTTCTTCTATTGTGTGGCGGTGGCCTGAGAACTAGGAGCGGGAGCTCCTGGGACCTACTGCTTTCTCACAGCCAGGAAGTAGTCTGCAGTCGTTGCATAGGAAGAAAAATGCAAGTGTTATTCCAGGGTCAGGTCATAGATGTAAAGGCACATGTCTCCTCCATGCTGTTTGCTGCCTGCTTTACTGAACAGTTCACATGCCTAAGCTGGGGGCACGAGATTACCTGGTGGGGCACTCATTGACGGACTGGGCAGGGAGTCCTGCTTTCTACAGGATGGGAATTCAAGAAATGTATTTTGTAAGGCAGTAATATGTAAATGTACTAAATAACGATTCATAGACCTCGGGCCCATCCACTGTAACGAAAAGTTCAGCAACTTTGTCATATTAGAAAGTTGCTGCACATTTCCTTATGCTTTGGTCAGGTGTAATTAGAAGACCCCTTTAAAGGGGGTATCCCACGATACATGACAATCTCTTTCTAACAAAGATAGAACCGGCCCTGTACCACAGATGAATCCAAAGATCGTCCCATGCGTTGTTCCGATTGCTCTTCTAGATTTCTTCAGGCTGGCAGCTCAGGGGGCGTGTCCTCAGGGGGCATGTCATTTCTGCTGCAGCTCTCTCTCTATAACTCTTACAGATAGTTGCAGGATGGAACTGAGCATGTGCAACCACTTCAGCAGATGGAGGTGCACATTACTATATAGATTAAACACCAGAGCTCTATTATAATGACGTAAATAGAACATCTCACAACTGAAGCATGTTTGTAACAGAAAGTAAATTGCAAAAGTAAGTGGTGGCAGAACCCCTTTAAGAAGCAACTGTGGCCATAGCCTGAGTGCTGCGACCCCTTCCACCAATCTGATATTGATGAGGATGTCATCAATGTTTAACTCCTTGAAGCCCCTTTAATAATGGGATCAATCATTCTTACTTGAATCAGCACTAACAATACAGATAGGAGACCTGAGCTGTGTGTCAGATGACATATATATAGCACTGACATATTCTGCATTATTATTGTTTAATGTACCCCATGGAACTCACAATATAGCTTCCCCATTAATATGTCTTTGGAGTGTGGGGAGAACATACAGACTCCATGCAGATGTTCTCCTTGGTTGGATTTGAACCTAGGACCCAGCGCTGACCACTGAGCCCCGGTGCTGTCTACAAGGTTTACGGAATCATTTCCCACAAATATGTATACATTCTTCTTCTCTATACCGTGCAGTGCCGTCTGCAGATTGCACTGCGTTCTGTGGTGACAGGTTCTCTTTAATCCCTCCCTCGGATTTTGGGATCGCTGGAGATCCCAGCAGGTAGATTTATATCGATCACACTTTTATGAGTTTCTGGTACAGTCAGGAAATTCCTTCATGACGGTAAAGGAAAACTTGAGTCCTAAAATATCACCGCCCTCCTCCCCTCAAACTCCCCCGTACCCTTTTACTTTCTTGCCTTCGTTTGTCAAAAAATGATTGAAAGTTTTCAAGTGAAATACTTATTTTCTTTTTTAGAAGCTGAAATTTAGTTTTGCTTGTAGAGTAGCTGTCACCACTCCTGACATTTTAGAATGTAAAATTCCACATGAAATGACAATTGCTCTTTATTAACAATATGGAATCTTTTTTTGTGTACAGAGCTGAGATGCTCTAGAAGCACCCTTTGGATTTTCTGTCTTTTCCGTCATCCAAGGAGCAGGTGGACTTCTTATCTCTGCTCTCTGACCTTTTAAACACTCATTAAAGCTCAATCCTTATTTTACTGATAATTATGTGGCTTAAACTTTAAAGCCTCATTCACACGTCAGTATTTCACAGACGTGTGCTGTACGTGTTCTCCACGGACAACACACGTCCCCATTCATTTTAATGTGTGTATTCAGACATTAGTGTTTTAGCACAGTCCGTGGGTCAGTGTTTTTAGCACGGATGCATGCTCTATTTTGTCCGTGTTCACGGATCCATTACGTCCATTATAGTCTATGGGTCTGTGAAAACCACAGATGCATCCGTGTTTCACGGATCATTAAAAAGAGATGCTTTGAAAATTATTTTTCACACAGAGGCAACACGGACAGCAAAAAATGGACACATGGACCCAACACAGATCCTTCACGGATGCATCACTGACCACCTGCTCACAGATTTGGACACGGATGTGCGAATGAGGCTTAACTGTCATTCTTTTTTTGTTTTTTAACATGTAGGGGCAGTGATGCTGAACATTTTTTGTAATATACTTTAATTACTGAAATTGTCCATTTTGATTAGAAATATAGCTGTAAAGTGGCCCATTTTGAGCCTTAGCAATGCTCCTCTGTCTTCTGTTTACATAACTGAGGAGACTTGCTACACATTACACAAATAAAAAAAAGAATGACAGTTACAGTTTAAATAAGTGTTTATGACCTCTTAGTAGTTTACTGATCAGGGTTATTAGATGACTGGCACAAAGTGAAAGTACCAGTCACACAGTTAGAAAAAACATAGACCCTCAATATTTTTAATAAAGGCCAATTGAAAATATGATTTTTAGCCAAAAATAAGTTAAATGCAATCATAAAAAAATTGACTCCAAAGGTCTACATAACCTTTAATTTTTAATTACCATTGGCTCTAGACTCCTCAGGCCCCTCGTATCTGACCACTTCTGATTCTGATGAAGTTCTGTCTTAGGGAATTGCAGTGTCTTCCAGTGCTTCTGGAAGACGGCAAATCTTCATACAGGCAGTGCTGACAAGCGATCCAGACCTCTAATGGTCCTATTATTCTCTGAAGTGTTCTGCATTTTGGCTCTGCACAAAAGATGCTTTCAGAGGAAGTAAAGGAGTTTTACCAAGAAAAGTCTAGTTACTAAAGGAGTTAAAAAGAAGTGACCCACAGTGGCGAGGTGCTGGAGACTTGTGACAAAGTAAACATGTCTGTGGATGAAAAATGCCCACCAAGGTTTCCAGATGAGACATGTCATCAGAGTTTTTTTGGCACAAGGTCTATTAAAGGAAATGGAGCCACAAATGTTTGTGTTCTCAGGTCAAAAGGATAAGACACTCACAGTCTACACTGTCTACCCCAGTACTGCTGACATGGAAAATTTCAGTTGTCTTACTGCAGACTTCAGTGGAGGAGAATATAACTACTAGAGCTCTTTTATGGAATTCATAAATTCCTATTGACTCATGTAACATCATAAGTTCCCTGTCTGATCCCAGTACTGGTAGTATGTAGATAGTTACATAGCTGATGAGGTTGAAAAAAGACACAAGTCCAATCTACAATCCTGTGGCCAGGGGAAAGCAAAAACCCTTATGAGGCGGATGCCATTACCCATGGAAAAAATTCCATTCCAAATATGGGAATCAGAATCAATCCCCGGTTCAGCATCCCAGTGATCTAGTGCCTATTATTACTTTCAAGAAAGGCATCCAGTCCATCCTCAGCTTGTACAGTGAATCCACATCCATTCCTCTAGTAAAGAATCCACATCCATTCTTCTAGATGTAGTGGTGGACCTCTTGTCACGGTTGCTGACCTAGGTATAAAAAGATCATTAGAAAGAGCTTGGTACAGTCAATTCATATATTTTGTACATTGTAATTAGATTTCCCCTAAGCCTTCTTTTTTCCAAATGAACCCAGATTTCATAAGTCTTGGTACTGCAAACCACCCATTCCCTTAAAGGGATATTCCTATCTGGAACATTGGTGGCATATTGGTAGGATATGCCATCATAGTCAGATGGGTGTGGGTCACATATGCTGCGGCACATGTGATCCGTCCGTCTGGAAATTTACACAATGAGGACCAGAAGATCGCAGAAGGGAACCATGGAGCAAGAATAGAGCAATGGAGTCTGAGCTTTTCAACAGGTACAATACATTGTAGAGGTCTGTTAAGGTCCTCAAAGCTGGACAACCGCTTGAAATCACCTTGGTCACTGTTCTCTGTATCTGCTGTCGTTTACCTATGTCTCTGTCATACACAAGTGTCTCAAATTTTATACATAACTCTATGTTTGTGGTCTGACCAGTGATTTGTATAGAGGCAAAGCTGTGTTATTGGCATGAACATCTAGGCCTCTTTTGATGCATACTATTATTTTATTTGAATCATTGAATAAATAATTACTTGTCTTGTTCCGTATCTACTGTGCAGAGTTCAGACTCTCTTACTGCCCATTTCAGGCTTGTCACGAATCCCATTAATTTACAGAGTGGTCTGTTGGGTTGAGATGATGATTGAACCTGTGACAGAGGCTCTGAACGTAACCTTCTATAAGGTTTTCTTTTGTAACTTTATAACAGAATCTGTCTAGAAATAGGGGTTCTCCAGGATATTGTTCCAGGGTAGGACATCAATATCAGATCGGCCCGTGTCTGATCAGCTATTAACTTGTAGCTCCAGCAGCGGAAGACTGCACCAGAACTACACAGCTCCAATGTAGCGAATGGGAGCAGTGCTGCAGTTACCAGGGCCGTCCTCTACTCAGTGCATGGATCGGGGGGTTAGCGTGATCTAATATTGATTGCCTATCTTGAGTACAGGCCACCAATATCAAAATCCTGGATAACCCTTATAAAGGTTTCAATGTTCCCCATGGGAAATGGGATTTCTTAAAATTGCGGCATGTGAAAAAAGCCCTAGATTGCAGCCATCTAAGGATGGAACCAGATGATACGGTATACCAGTCTTGAGTGCTTGCTACCTCTGTCTGCAGCAGTATGGGTTAACTTGATGGCGCACAAGTCTCGGCGTGACCGTTTGTCTTGAACCATGGCTTTCCATGCTCAGAACTTCTACCATTCATTTGGTTTCATTCTCCAAATAAATATTTTTTTTTCACGCTCCTCAAATGTGTAGAAGCTTTTGTACTTCTGTCACAGTCACATAATAGTCAACTTTGAAAAATAAGCTTGAATTTTTCTTGTACGATGTATGGGTTAAATGATGCGTGATTCTTGAGAAAACAAGGTACAACCTTGATGCCTTCAGCGCTGCGACACCTGCAGTGTGTTATGTCATAGGAGGAAGGATTCATGGCGGGGAGCTAGGGGACTTGCATATCCTAAATAGTATAGCTATGAATATATTCTTCTGCAGAACAGGACATGTGTAGGAGTTTCTTTTCTTGGAAACGCTATTATTTCCCTGTCAGGTTAGCAGGTAGAGGATCTATAGAGCAGCAAAGTCTTCACACCACAGTACATTCCTGTAGAGCACACGTCTCTTAAGCAAGAAAATATAATGTACTGGAATGCTAGTAATCCCCTCATTATAGTTGCGTCTCTTTAATAGAGGTGCGAGCAGAAGGGAGACTTGGCTGAGTAAACATGTCATAGAAATGAGGTTTCAGCTCTCCTGAATTCAGCAAAAATCAGCATCGGGGCACGAACACAGGGCTGGCTCCCAGGGAAGATCATCCAAAATTGAAAAAAGCATTCAGCACTCATTTATGAAGACCGGCGATTTAAACACTTTCTTCTGCACAAGTTATGTAGAGGCCGATGGACTTGACACTTGTCTAAATCTATGCCAGCTCTCTTGCTGGTGTAGATTGAGACAATTGTCTACGCCTAAAACAGGCATAGAAAATGATAAATGAGATGGGACTGCCAGCCCACCCCCATTATTAGACCTGGCGTGAGCGGCGGAAAACAAGAAAAAGTCATAGATTGCATCACAAATAACGTTTGTGCCGCAATCTGTGACAGATATATGCCAAAAAGTGGGGTATATCCATTTGTGAAAAATAAACATATCTTTATTTCATATAGAACACTCAAAAAAGGTTAAAATCACTGGAGTCTACATTTTTCGAGTGGCAGATCACTCTTAGTCATGGCATGAGATACATGTATAAGACAGTCTTACAACAGCATGCTGGGAAAAGCCAACAGTAAGAGAAAATGAAAAACTGGACTGGATTAAGAGGATAAACACTGGCTGAGTAACCATCTACCCTTTCAGTTACACTATATGACATTATATGTTACTTAGAGTACTTGTTTTTAAAGGGGTTGTCGGGGCTCAGTAGCCCCTCTAACATGAGCATTGGAGCATTTCATGCTCTGATGCTCTCCCTTGCCCTGCGCTGTATAGTTTAGATTTTTTTTTTACACTGCTGGCGAAGGCGGAGTGAAAAAAGGACACTGCATTATGCCAGTTTTCCATGTGAGGAATGGGTAATTAATGCTCTGTAGTAAAGATGGAGCCCCTTAAATATACTGTCAAAAGTCTAAGATTCATACCTAAGGCTGGTTTCGCACTACCAGTAAGGGATCTGGCCGTCTGTTCCGGCATTATAGTTAATGTGGCCGGCGGGCAATGACAGATCCAGAAAACTCCAGCAGGGAACAACCTCCTGGATGGTTTACTGCTAGTCTGAAACTAGCCTTATACTGACTTCATGCAGGTTTTATATGTTGTGCTGTAGGTAACTTCACTGGCATATTCTACTGTATTATTATGATATACATGTATATGCAGAGATTTTATCACATTCTCCACTCCACAATTCTGCCTTCAAAAAGTAACAAAATACGACTTTCACAATTTTTCAGGCTAATTGACACCAAAATGTTTTTTTTTTTTTTTTTTTACACCACTTCAGTTTTCAAAAGTGGGTGGGAAAGTAAACGTAGTTAGCTATGTCAATTAGTTTCACTCCACATTTACCATTGTAACTTATTTTAAAAATTTGCAAACTCACTCCAGTAGGGGTGTGGCGTGAAAAACTGGAGTAGCATTTCTAGACAAGAGTAAAGGTGCATTTGCATGGTCCGAGAATCAGACAGATTATCGGGAACGACTGAAACGCTCTTTCATCGGGTGATCCTGCTGTTCATGCAGGCACCACCAATCATGGCTTCTGGGCTGCAGATGGTGTGGTCTAAACAGTAGTATGCTGCTCAGATACCATGATTCTGTTTGAGGACGAGAGATCACTATAGCAAATTCTCGTCCTCATGCACTGAAGGAGATTGCTGCATGTTGCCGAGCAGCCGACGGGAAGGAACAATTCCTTCCTGACAATCGCCCGCTCAGTTGGCCCGTATAAATCCAGCTTTAGATTTCTAGATGCGCCAGACCATAATGGAGCACATTTATCAAGCTTGTCTGTTTTTGGTCATAAAATTAGACAGGCATATGGAATTCAGATGTCTTTCTTTTGCTGAGGATTTATTAAGTCGCACAGCTGTTGCTGAATTAGACTAGTCATTTTGCTATTAGTCTGACCTCTGGTGGTTGTTTTTAAGTTAGACTTGTTCATATTCACTTAGACTGGTATAATTTATTTGCACTTGAGAAAAGTTGAATCTTTGCAGAGAAAAGTTGCATATCTCCCAGAAAGTGTGACTTTTAATGCACTCAAACAAGACTAAGAAAACTATGCCAGCCCTGGGGTGGAGTACAAATTAGAATGTTTTTGCAACCAATTCAGGTGAAAAAAGGCACACCTACATAAATAGGTCAGGAAAATGTCACAACTTCTGAATTAGTCTAAAAAATGAAAATACGCAAACAATGTGCAAAATCCTCCAAAACGGGCACAATTTCAATAGTAAATGCAACTAAAAAAATAAAGCTGTCTAAAACAGCATTTTTTAGACTAAAAACAGGTGCAAATACTTTAGTAAATGTGCCCCAATGTCTACAATTTGAACAATGTGGCACAAGAACACCAACGTAGGCTCAAGCTGGCTTCAAATATTACCTTCATGATACATGTCTAAAGGTCCTTTTACACGGGCCGATTATCGGCCGAAAAATCGTTCCTAGGAACGCTAGTGCCGATAATCGGCCCGTGTAAAAGTGGCCCTAATCAGCCGACGAACGAGCAAAACGCTCGTTCGTCGGCTGATTGGATCTTTTGTAGAAACCAAAAGATCCAATCTGTCGGGCGCACATCGCCCTGTGTAAACAGGCGATGTGCGCCTGACAGTATGGAGCTTCCCGGCCGCACGAGCGATACAGCGATCACTCGTGCGGCCGGGCGCTCGATTCGTCGGGCCGTGTAAAGGCTCCCTGCCCGAGCGCCGATATCGCTGATCGGCGCTCGGGCAGGGAGAAGAATCGGCCCATCTAAAAGGGCCTTAAATAACATAGAACTGTGTGCAAATTGGTCTTTGTGTTAAGAGTAAGGCCTGGTCAAATCAGGCTTTTACCTAGAACAATAGTCAGCAACTTACGGCACCTGTGCCAGAGATGGAACACTTTTCAGCCTTATCTCTCTTTCAGTCTTCTTAGCTTTTTAGTAGCCTCTCTGCCACACTACACCTTTAATGAAACCAATAGATGCTACATGCAGGGTGTGTCTGCTAGGTTTGCTATAGCAGGGAGTGGAACCCTGCCGTGCCACTGCCTGCCTGTGTACTGGCTGCTACTTCGCACCTCCTTGTATGCCTCAGAACTACCACAGATTAAGAGAAGTGTGTAATGGGCTAGCAGGAGGTGGTTGGAAGGAGAATGGGGAGCTTGACCGCTTAATGAGGATGGTGAGCTTGGGAGAATGGTGAAGGAACTGTGTATCTAGGTTGGGGAAGGATGGTGAGCCTACATGTCATTTCTGTGGGCGATGATGGGGAGCAAGCTTCCTGACTACTCTGTGGGGAGGGAAGTTGCAGTGGATAGTGAGCCTGCATATGATTACTGGGGGGATGATGGGAGCAAGCTTTCTGACTACTCTGGGATGGTGAAATTGATGGTGATCCTCCATGTGGTTGCTGCGAGGATGGATGGATGATGGGAATCAAGCCTTCTGACTACTTTGGGGGAGTGGAGGGGATGGTAGCCTGCATGTGATTGGTGCAGGGATGATGAGGAGCAAGCCTTCTGACTATTTTTAGAGTTTGAGATGGTGAGTCTGAATGTGATGTCGGGGGGAGATCTGGATGTGATTGATGCATAGGAGGTGAGCTCTGATTGTTATTTCTAGGGGGGGGTGACCAGTATATGGGGGACACTGGTGTGGGAGGGCAGCCTTCATTCATTCATTTAAAATGAGTGAGAGCTGCTCTCTCCCACCACTGTCAGTGAGTGTATGACTGGTGAGTCCCCCATATATTGCCCCCTTAAGTGGATTCAGAAGAAAGCAATACAGAGAGTAAAATTCTGCGGCAGAAAATCTACTCCATGTGGCCGTACCCTAAGAGTATTAGCAATGTTGGGCTAACCCATTTAAAGTTTGCCTTTAGCCAAAAATGAAAACTAGTATGGTAAGGGTGTAGTCTTTTTCTTGTACGCTCGTCCATTTTTCCTCCAGGCTTCTGGTGTGGTGCCTTCAGCTTCTGAAACAAGAAGATGCTGTTTCCTGACTGCCATATTGTGTCCTTGTGTCTGTCAGCCAAGCTCAGAACACCGTTCCTCACTCAGGTCAGAGTGCTGTGTGATGTAGTTCAGTCAGGACATCAGTGATGGAGGACTCTGCTGCTTGCTATGTACTTAGACCATTCCCTTCAGTGGCCCATTCATTATAATACATTACAATTTGACTCAAGATTTAAAAATCCACATGGGAAGATAAGGTATATTTTGAGGTTTGAGGTTAGAAAAACTTTCTAGTAATAGGTTTAGGTGAACTTTAGTTGAGTTAGATTGCTCTCATATTTGATGGGACTGATTTTGAGAAGATTGTACTAGCAAAATGCTCCAGATTGGAGCTTCTGGCTGTCACTTGTGATGTGTATACAGTATATCAAAGCTCAGAGATTAAAGTAAAGTATGTGCAGTCAGCCTCTGACAACATAGTATATAATGAGGTGTCACAGGCACACAGAAGTTCTTTGAAATGCCTAAATGTTTGCTCGTGGGTCTTGGGTTTGGAAGCCAGTTCAGGGCCTGCACGCCAGCTGGCTGTACTGTATTCTTGGCCGCATCAGTGCTTATTCTGGTATTTTGCTGAATGTTTCAGAATGCATCTTGTTTTCAAAAGGCAGCGACCGCAGGAAGCGCCCAGAATAGATCCGCTTGTCTGTGAACCCAGAGTGACAACTCTATGGGCCAAGCAGATAATCTAGAGGAATTCAGCTTTCTTCTGCTGTTGAGAGCAGACAGCTGGTATGTCTCAAGAAGAGTGAAGACAGTGGGATAGCAGCTGCTGTGCTCCTGTCACTGCTTGGCTTTCCTGCGCTCACTGATTTCTTACATGAAAGGACATATACAGCTAGTACATCCTGCCGGCAGGAACCCATGCGCTGGTAGACTCCACTCACCTGGTTAAATAGCTGCTCATAGAATAGAATATGTGTCTGAAACCTTTGTAACACACATTAGGGAGACAAATGGCTTATTGACAATAGAAAGTTTAAAGGGGTTCAAAGACTTTCTTTAACTGATGACCTACAGTATCCTGAGGATAAATGGATGTCAGACACCTAGGACCCCCGCTGATCAGCTGTTTGAAGAAGCTGCGGCACTCACTGGAAGTTTGGTGAGAGGCATGGGTTCCTCGCCACTTACCAAGCACAGCGCCATCCATTGTATAGTAGTGGTGCCTCACCTCATTTGAATGGGACTTAGCTGCGCCTAGACCACGTGACTGATGAATGTGACATCACTGGCCAAGGCTAAGCTGCGAGGATCACCGTGGCCTTCTCAAACAGCCGATCGTCGGGAGTCTCGGGTGTCTGACCCTTACTATTTTGATACTAATGACCTATCCAAAGGATAGGCAATCAGTGTAAAAAAAAAAGGGAAACTCCTTTAAGTGTTTGTCCGGCAGGATAACCTTTTTTATAAGGGGCAGAACGGGTTGGGAAAAAAAATTCCCTGGTGTTGCTGTTCCGACACATTTAGATGTGGATAATGCATATGACAGTGTAGCTGAGTCAATTTGTACAACAAATCTGCCATATTGTATATGTACCCTTGTAAAGCTAGTTACTGTATGTGCCAGGTGTAACAACCTGTAAGAAAAGTATGACATACAGTATTCTCAGCTTGGGAAAGAAGAGGAGGATGCTGACCTGTACAGCCTTGTTTCTGCTGCTATGTTTTATGAGACAAAAGAGGAGCTGTTAAAATATTTGTGGAGTTTGAGTGGGTTTTCTATGGACAGGTGTCCACATACCAGCCTAATATCACCATGAGCAACATCCACTTGAAGTTTGTTAAAGGTTATGGACACCTTTGGAGCCTTATTATTATTGACTTCAATATATCTTGTCTTAAAAATTATTTTTTCTAATGGATTTTTATTAAAAATATAATTTCACGTGACTTCTGCAGCATCCATGTTTCACAGTACATAGCAACTGCAGAAAGCTTTTCACAGTGAATCAGTTAGACTGGCTCTCTGACTGCTTCCTCTTTAGTTCCTCTCTTTACCTTTTCAATATCAGAGTTAAAAATATATATATTTTCAGCCCAAATTACATGTGAATCAATAATGCAAAATTCCTTCAAATGTGGCCATAGCCTTTAAGAATACTAGCATACAACACTAGAGAGGGGAAATCCATGACTTTTCTCTACTTGGCAGTGGAAGCTGTTACAGCGAGGACATCTCCATGTTGGGCTAATTTCACACGAGCGAATTTTCTGTCTGGATGCATTCCATTTTGTGAATGGACAGCATGCTGACTGAATCCTGAACCATTTATTTCAATGGAAATATGCACATAAGCATTGTTCTTCTCTGATCATTTGTCTGTTCAGAAAAAAAACGCAGCATGTTCTGTATTGAATGTTTTTAGGTAGGACATAGGACTGGCCCATTCAAGTCAATGGCTCACTGAAAAAAAAAAAAGACAGTACACGGACTGCTTCCATGTGCAGTCGGTTCTTCACTGATAGTTGCTATGAGATACTGTGTGTTAGTCTTCAATTTTTCTTTATGCATGTAAAAAACTGATGCAACTAACACAATCGCAGATAAAACTGAATCGGCTTGCATGCAAAACCATCAGTTTTTCACTGAACAGTCCCTGACGAGTTTCGTATCACTCATGTGAAAGAAGCCTAAATGCCCATACTGTGCGTAGGGCAGTGAGAGTTCCCTTTCTGACCTCAGCTCCTCTGACTGGATCGCACCGCGCTGTAATGATTTATAATGCCGTGTGTCCCTGTGGGACCTGGAATCTTTTGTATTATACTGACACCAGTGCAATTCAGTAGATTCCAGGATTCTCAGGATCACACAGTGTTATAAATCATTGTAATGCCATCCTGTCAGAGGAGCAGAGGTCACAAAGGGAATTCGCACTGCCACACGTTGCGAGTTCCTCACACTGAACTCGCTCCTGTGTGTCTGGCCATAGTGGCGTCCTATCTTGCACTTTAGTGACAAAGGGCTTGTTATTTGTAGGACAGGTTGTAGTTTTTTTGGAGGGGGTGTGTGGAAAAAAACATCACTCCCACCATTGACTTTTTACATTTTAAATTGCAGCATAAATAACGATAACTTTATTATCTGGGTTGGTACAATTACAGTGATGCCACATATATATTTGTTGTTTTTTTAAGTTTTACTACTTTTAAGAAAACAACAGACCCAGATTAACTAATCCTATAGTGTAATTTTAGAACGACTATCTAGCCCTGCACCAGATTTATCACAGGGGCTCAGGCTGGATGATAAATCTGGAGCAGGGATGGACACTTTTCTCTGACTGTGTACTGCCTTATTTCCTATGATATCCTTCCCCTTTTACAAAGCCACACCCATCGTAGGGGATGTCTGAAAAAAGATGTAGAAACCCTAGGTGTGCCAGTTTGTGTCACTTTTTAGACAGATTTTTGGTATAGATTTTTTTAGTAGATCTAAGCCATTATTTTTTCATCCCAAGACCTATACATTTTTATTTCTTTTCAACAGAGCTGTGCGAGGACTTTATTTTTGTGGGGCGACTTGTAGTTCATTGGTATCCTATTGATTACTTTTTATTCTGCTTTATTGTGTGGAGTATAAGCAAAAAAATAGCAACATTGGCATTCATTTCATTTATTTGTAGTGTTCACTGTGCAGGATAAATTACGTCATTGTATAGTTCAGGTCATTACAGATGCATTGATGCCAAATATGTGAAGGGGATTTTTTTTTTTAAACAGTTTTAAGGAAATCTTTTTTTTTTTTTAATTTTGGGATTTTTTTTTAGATTAAATTTTTATTTCATTTTTATTTTTACCACCCAGCACCTACCTATGCCAGGCTAAACTTACTGTGCCTTAAAAAGGCATACGTGCAGGTTTAAAGCCCGTTAGCGACCACCATAAAAACACATATTGGCCTCACAAATGGCCTAAACAAGTGCTTTAAGTTATGATGATTGTTTTCCGCAGCCTTTCAGCCATATAATGTGTGTTTAATCTTTTTAGTCAAGGTAATTGACCATGTAATATTAGGATGAGAAGGTTGGTTGGGATTGTTGGTCTATTTACAGGATTAGTAGTGGTACTTAGAAGTAGATTAAGAAATGTAGAAGAAATTCACCTCACCAAAAGAAACCCCTTCATTTTAGATACTTCACACGCACTCGCAAGTCACAGCGTGTTACACGCCAATTGTTTTGTCTGGAAACTGATGCGTAATTGTTATGTTTGCTAGGGATGTCTTGCAGAAGCGTTCATGCCTTTCTCATATCTGATTGAGGTGTACCTGCAGTCAAACCTACAAATTCAGGTTTTGGTGTGGTTAATCCACTTCCCTCCCAGGTATATTACCAGGTTTGTCCTTGTTGGGCATATGAACGTGATACAGGGAGGTCCTTTGGCTCAGATCTGACCAGATAGGTGCTGCATTTCACTGGTCCTTGTGCTGGCCTTGGCAGCTTTCTCCTGGCTAACAGCCAACCATGGGAGTTTCCAAGACAAGTATCCCCCGATCAGCTCAGGCCTTCAAAGGGGATTTTATAGGATTGGAAAAACATGGCTGCTTTCTTCCTGAAAAAGCACCACTTTTCTCCATCGATGGACCCTGGGATTATTCCTGTACAACATCTCTTTTACCCCCCTTTTAAAAGGATTGTTCACCCTTGTGTTTTTTTTTTTTTTTTAGACCCCCCCCCACCCCAATACTTTGCTGATCCCCGCTGCTACGTTCTGCCTCCATCGCTCCCCCTCAGGTTCTGCAGGTCCCAGATCTTCCCACGTTAACATCCTGTTTGACGTCCGCAGTCCATAACTGACTGCAGCTGTAACATGTCATGTCACTGGGTCACATGACACATCGGCACCTCGGGAAGTCGTTGGTTTTGGCAGTCATGGGACCAGCGTCAAACAGCATGCAGGAAGACCTGAGACATGTGGTGCCTGAGGAGAAGCGATGGAGCTGGATTAGGTAAGTATGCTCACCACCATCTGGACGGGGGTGCTTAAAAAAAAGGGTAGGGGTGCACTATCCCTTTAAGGTCTGTGCAACCATTTTTTAATTCCTTCAGGGCATTATAAATGAAAAATGGAGCAATTTTTGCAAATAGTCTTTAAAATTTGCTTCCATTTGCATCTGTAACAGCTATGCGTCTGCTAATGTGTCTGTAACAAACCTTCTGCAGTCATACTCCCTTCTATTTCACCCATTCATTTACTAAATTACCAAATTTATACTAGGAAGAAGTAGAGCACTGATAGAAGAGAGTATGAATGTAGGATCAGGATTGTTTGTTACCATGGAGATGTAGGCCTACACAGCAATTATAGACCCAAAATAGTAGCAAAAGAATACAGACCTAGCAATTAGGGTTGAGCGAATTTCCTTGTGCTTAGTGGTAACGAATCAATTTCCCCTGAAATGGCGTTAAAAAAAAATACATACTCGCCTCATCCATTTGATTGAGAAGAGGCAGCTGCGGCCATCTTGATTGAATATCCAGCAAGAAATCTAGTGCAATGGGATGTCACATTGTGATGTATGATGTCACACCGGTCAGCATGATGATCATCCTGCACCGAGCGAGATTTCGCGTGGGATCTTCAATCAAGAACGGATAAGGTGAGTTTGTTTTTTTTTTTTTTATCCCTTGAAAAGCCTTCATTTTTACATCAGATACCGGGATCAGCATCTGAGGGGTTCAATGATGGGGGCAGCGCAATCGCCTTTCCCTGTCATTGCGTCCACTATTTACAAAGAAATGTGCTTTGTGACAAAGTAATTCGTCACTAAGTGAACTTCTTCGTGAAATTCTGCGAAGCAGTCGCATTGAAATTTTCATAACTTCGCTCAACAATACTCGCAATCATTATCTTGGCACTTAATGCACTAATTAAATTACTTGACACACCAAAAGCCATTGAAAGTTATAATAACTTCATGTTTGCTGCAACAGTTTACTTAATGTGTTATGAGTGTTACATCTGTATCTATATAATTACTTCATCACAAGAGTGCTATGCAGAAGAGGATCTCTGGACACATGAAGCATCAAACATTGACGTGTATGGACTACATCAGCACAGGACCACAACAGTCATATTTCCTGATGGCTAAGAACAGAGGGCATAGGCTCACCAAACCGGGGCACGTGCTCCATTAACCTTTATGAGAGTGCCAGAGATGATGCTCACACATTTTAAGCTTTGGAGAATATTGTTTGGCCTGATGAATGTTTTGTTTTTTTTTTTTGTTTTTTTTTGTTTTTTTTTTTTTTATGCTGCATCATGCAGAAAGGTGTGGTGTTGTAATGGCATTGGGAATGTTTTCCTGGGCCCTTAAAAGGGTTTTTCCAGTAACAGAACTTAAACCCTATTCACAGGATATGGATAAGTATCTGGTCACTGGAGGTCCGACCACTGGTACTCCGAACAATCAAAAGTAGCTCCAGTGATCATGATAACTGAGCTCCCAACGTGTCCCATGAGAATGGAGCGGTGGTGCACATCCACCTCTGTGGGACTGCTGGAGATGGTGCTCACAATCCCTTTAAATTCACATGGGTTTTTCTTCTGCTGCTTGTAGTTTTCTACAGATGCATTATACTATAGTTTGTTGTAGAGTTGCATCAAGTTAGGTAAGATCCTATAGTGTAATTGACTTTTCTGTGCTGTCTGTTGGGTTATTCAGTTTTTATCACATACTGTACAGTAACTTGCCTCTCCTGGATTGTAATTCAGTATGGTATGTTCTGTACAGAACCTGAAAAAGCAGGGGAGTGTTGTGTGCCCAGAACTATGAAAAAGCAGAATTGATGAAGTAGAAAAATCCTGGTTTTAACAAATGCCAGGCCTGGGGAGAAGCATCCTCTGGGTGACTCCTTTCAGGCTTCTCCCTGCCCAGCTAAGCTTAAAGGGGTTGTCCAAGTTATGAAAAATATATATAAAAAAAAATCTATATTTCCTCATTTCCCTGGTTCTCTTCTGGCCTGCAGTAACAACCATCTCTGCCCCTCCCCCTGCTCTGCAAAGGGAGTGAATAAGTCTGCCCTGAGTGAAATGTCTGCCTGCTAGAATACTCAGCAGCATGTTGTATGTGTAGAACTACAAGTCCCAGCTGTACAATGACATTACTGATGCACTCAGGAACTTCCCCCTACCTTTCTTGTGCAATACTATGCAGATCTCCTCCAGTGTCAGCTCTGTGTCTGCAGGATGAGGAGGGCAGATCCTTTGTCTCTTCATTGCCTGTAGCTACTGTTGTAAAGCCTTGAGCCCTGAGTGTGTTCTGGCTGAAGGGGTTAATGTTTTATCTGAAAGAATCCAGGGAGAGAGCAGAAGCTGGCAGAGCAGGGGGCCAGGATGTCTCGTGTACAGACTGTTATCTGCTTGTGCACGAATATCAGAAGGGCAGGCAGAAAAGCGGACATCACAACTCATGTGACCCTGAGTGAAATCTGAGAAACCAGCAAGTTTAGAAGCACAAAGTGCTGGAAAAGCTGTTATATTTGATTAGTTAGAAACATACAAATGACAAAAAATAACTCGGACAACCCCTTTTAAAGTGTCCCTCCAGTTCAAGAAAAAAGTTCACATTAACTGGGGAATGAACAGAACACTTATCTGTGCCCCCCTTTTCGTCTTTTTAGCTACAGATCCATCAGTTCTGCACCGTTTCTCAGACTGCCTGATGAATACTGTGCATTCAGTAGTCCAAGACACTTCCTGCTGCCCTTGTATTGGCCAGCACTGCCCACATGAACACAGCTGGCCAATCCAACAACAGGGCTGGACAAGTAGGAAGTGTCTTGGGCTGTCGATGCACAGAGTGCACAGATAGTCTAAGAAGCAAGGACAAAAGCAAAATAAGGACAAGAAGTACAAGATGCCTATTGAGAAATGTATTATAGTGTGCTTTATACAGATTGGGGCTTGTAACCACTAACTGAAGTGGTCAACAAGAGTGTGACGCCAACTTCAACAATGAATTGGAGACCTTCTATGGTGATTTCAAAGCACCGCCCTACAACTGACTCCAATGTTATTTCTCTTCTGTACACCAGAGGAGAGACGGGTGCACTGCTCATACCAGTATTAAAGAGGAACAGTCACCTCTCCTGATATGTCTGTCTAATAACAATTCTTAAACATCTTTTCATATAACTCTGCGTTGTGTCATTACTCCATTATTCCTGCTAGAAGTTACAAATTAATTGCAGTAAAGGTTCATTTGAGTTGGGGGTATGTCTCTGCACAGTCTGACACGATCCAGTCAGTTCTGTCCGTGTCAGACGGTACAAAGACTCAACCTCAGGAGAGGTTTTAGGTCCTCTATAATCCCCTCCACTGAATTGCCTAATATTTGCCCAAGCACCACTGAAAGTTAAAACTCCTTTTAATACCATAAATAAATGACTGAAAAGTGACCTTGGAATTGGACGGTAGAGTTCTTAAATTGTAGGGGGAGTATACCATACATAACTGTTATGTCACTGACCTAAAATTCCTTCTGTAGTCATTTAAAAACAGTGACATTAGCATTTTACTCCCACAGCGTGTGCTGTGACCTGTACATAAGGTTGACTGTAATAAATTCTAGTGTACAGTCATGCCTGAAAATAAACATATCATGGCCAAATATCTTTTAATGTTAACACGGTCCAAAATACACAGTCGAGTCCCATTATTATGATCACCGGCTAATAACCAGTAAACACTGTGTGCAGCACAGACAGCAGCCTCTCAGGCTGGAAGTGACATAATAAGGTGCTGGTAGGTTGTCACAGGTGAGTGCAGTGCAATGCATCCGTCCATATAGCGAGCACAACGATTGAGGTGGTCCCACAGACGATCAATTGGGTTCAAGTCTGGGAAATTAGGTGGCCAGCAGGGGCGGATTGGCCATAGACCTTACAGGGAAATTTCCCGGTGGGCCGATGCCCAGGGGGCTGCCTGAGCCCTCCTCATGACCGTCCAGTGGAAGTTTTTGGGGATGTATTTTGTGATGGACTGTGGTATTTGGCTCTGTTGGGGCGGTATAATGTGCCACAATATGGTATTGCTGGCCCTACCTTCCGTCACTTTGGACCCGACTTCACAATGGGGCCAATTTTAGCATTTTTTCCAGGGCCACTTTAAGTTCCCAGTCCGCCCCTGGTGGCCAGGATAGCACTTGGACGTCCTGGTCATGCTCTTTCAACCAATGTCGGACATTTCTAGCCATGTGACATGTCGCGTTGTCTTGCTGGAAGATCCCATCCGCCCCAGAGAAAACAATCTGCATGTATGGGTGTATGTGATCTGCAAGGACAGTGTGCCTTCCACAAGGATGAGTAGGCCCAGAGAAAGCCACAAAAAGATTCCCAGACTGTAACGCTGCCACCACCAGCTTGTGTTCTTCCAGCAATGGTTGCAGGTTGTTTTTTCTGTGGTGTTTCTTGCAGAAAACGAAAATGAAGCAGAAAACATGACTCATCCGAGAAGGCAACCTTTTGACAATTAGTGGGGGTCCAATTCTGATCCTGCTACAAAATGTACCTCTTCTGCCGATGCAACTTTGTTAGCAGAGTTGCAGAGACCATCCGTCTGCTTCTGATCCCCATATGCAGTAGGGTTCCCTGAGCTGTTGTTTTAGACACACGTCCTTAGCCCCCTGGTTCATTTTGGTGGTCAGCTACCCAACGGTATCATGTCTGCCACCCTTGAGCACCTTGCTAGCCAACATTCACCTCTCACATCAGTGACACGTGGTGTTCCGCAGTTTTGACATGGATTATTCACAATGGTGGCATTTGTCCACGCATGATCCACTTTCACCACAGCAGCATAAGAACGGTTCACAAGTTTCAGAAATACTACCACCCTTGGCCCAAAAGCCAATAATTATCCGTTTCTACAGCTCTGATAAGTTGCCCCTTTCACCCATGACGGCAATAAGGGATATGAGTGCAGGCAGCCTATCTCACACCTTGTATACCCACCAAGCCAGCTCACGATACGTGACTAGAAGGAAGTGGTCATAATAATGTGACTAAGCTGTGTACGTATAAGAATATTACCCCCACACGTTTAACTTGATGGCATACCCTTCAAGCACACAGTGTACAGTTGGGATGTAACATTTGTCTACATTAGTTTTCTGGACCACAAGATAACATCTGATCTTTGTAAATTATCGTGTGCTGAATTCAGATATCACGTTTGTTCTAGTCAGGTCCAGTTTTCACATTGGTATTGGTTGTCGTAACTGGACAGTTCATCATGAGTCAATTTAACATGTATGACATATCCGTATAAATGACATAGAAGACAAATGAGCTAAAATCTAAACACTGAATCACAGAGATAGCAATGCATTGTCCTTTCTAACGAATTTAAATAGGCAAAAAAGCCTACAGTGTTTTGAAATGTGGCAGAGGAACAGGCCGTCGGAGTTCACCGTATCCAGCATAGCCAAGGACTGCCAGATCTCCATTGACTATCATGTGATGTGACGGCAGTCCAGGCACTTTGCGGCATAACACTGGCTCTCAGCCGGACAAAAGATTTTATGTCTGGCTAAAGCTGGCATTTATTTCAAAAGATGAATCGAGTCTGTCAGACGAAACAAGGTAATACATCCATCCTAGTGCAGTACAATTACTTCAATAAGACCGGCAGCCTCCACATAACTTAGGTGCATCCACCGCCTGTCTAAATCTATGCCTACACGGAGGCAATACATTTTAATGCTGTACAGAGACAGGTCTCAGACAGCATTAAAACGAAGTGTTAGAACAAATCGACTTCGGATCTCGGCTTTTCCTAGGCCAGTGACGACACGTTCATCGATCACAAGGCCTAGTGAATAGATCTGAGCTTCTATACCAAGCACCACCTGTATAGAATGTACGCCGCTCGCTGCGAGAGCGCCGGTGCCTTCTCAAAACAGCTGACCATCGGGGG